>OZ022577.1:35640246-35873992 GCA_963669155.1 Arbacia lixula | reverse complement strand
ATAATCCAGCTATCTGATTCACACAGTCTAAGTTTCCTATTCCCTAGGTCTTAATCCTTTTTTCAGCTCTTGCATAAATTGTTTGTTTTTTTGACTCACATCCTCCTTAACCTTCCTCAGCATCCAGACAGAGTGGAGGCCGATAGATTTGTCGTAGGTCATGATAAGAGATGGCTTCCTGCTGGTGAAGACAATCTGCTGCATGGGATCTGTGATGAAACTCACTCTCGTGGTGCCACTACCTGCAACAAGAATCAAATGTAAAGAACATCACAATAATAATCTAAACATTCAGGGAAAAAAAGTGCTTAGGAATTTGGTCTATATGAGGAGATTATCTTTATGTATAGGTGAGTTTAATATATGTTTCAATGAAAAAGCCTTGTTTCCAAGGGAAACAACACATGTGGTTTGTATATGCAGGTGGTCTTCTATTGCACACTGCAATATCCTTCATGACGAAACATAAAAAGGAGGTCCAAATATTCAACTTCATATTATTTTCAACGATGAAGAGAAAAGGAAAACCACAACAATGCTGACATAGGTCAGAGAAAAGAATGATATCACTTACTGGCATTTCTGCAGAGCATTGGAGTAGGTTCATCCAGTGGATGCATGAGGCTGAACAGTGTTGGAAGTTTGTCTTTTTCTCTATAATAAAGAATGTCAGAACCACATGGTATGGATTAGTTCAGATAGGCATCACAGACATTGATAAGGATGGCACATTTCAATGTATGTAGGAATATGTTTTTTGACATATGCATGAAGAGAGGGAAAGATGAGGATGAGAAGATGTATAAGGACAAAAGAAGATGAGTGAAGAAAAGACAAGATAGATTATGGGAGGAAGAATTACAAAGCGAAGGAGGAAGGTGTAACGGGGGGGGGGGGGGGGGGGGGGCACGGATGACAAAGTCTACACGGCGTGACAAAGTCTACACGGCTGTAAGAGAAGGAAAGTACGAAGAAGTAAATGAGATAGAAGCATTTTAGATAGATCAACTGATTAGATTTGAGCCTTTTTACCCTTTTTTTTTTTTAGAAATGTACCATTAAAATTCCATTGTATTATTCTTAATTCTTTACAGCAATACTATTGAGGTCATTGAGTCAAATGCAGTAATGTATGTGAATATATATATTGTATAAGCAAACGAAGCATTACACTTCTTTCATTACTGGAGAATAGCACATTCACTTCAAAAGTAAAGCCCATTCTTTGGTTATACGTGAAGATAGTATTATAATGCAAAAGTCACTTTAAAATTACTTTAATATTACCTGACACTTCTGACAGACAACAGGCATCATGTATACTCTATGTGTTGCTAAATAACAACTATGAATAGGAAGGGGAGGATTATCTTACCTCTTCACATTGACAGAGGCAAGTTCGGTCTGGGTTACTGCTTGCTCCAAAAGCAGGCCACCATTTATTGGCCAAGATCTTGCTACCTAAAGCAATGAACATCACACAAACAAAATGATAATAAATGACTAATTAAATATTAATACCTGTAACAAGGTATATCAAAGCATAATTTTCAGGCCAACAAGTACAGATCTTCTTCTCCAGCATTCTCGTAAAAGGTCATCAAGCTGCCACGGAATGGAGAATTTCACATTATATAATATTTAGAGTAAACAAGTTCAGTAATTGAGACACATAAAATGTTCCATTTAGTTATCACATCAATCCATGGGAAGTTTTTGGGTACCAAGTTGCCAAACTTGATATGAAGCAAATTTTCTACATCCTCAATACTGTAGACCCACTACCATCATGTCATAAATGTAGGCAAAGATTTAGCTGAGAGTATAACATATGAGTTACATAAAATCTTGCACTCAAAGATCAGGGCATTGGGATATCAATAGTTGGTTCTGAGAGGGATGATATCCAGTGGGCCTCAAGGGAATTTATATTGAGTGTTTACTTACCTGAAAGGGAAGTGGAGCAACAAACTTCTCTCCTTTCTCTGTAAACACAGTGATGCTGCTTGCATGAGTGACACTGACACCAATGACATCTTCTTCTGAGTTGTCAATAATAAACAGGTAATAAACAACAACAATTGAATAATCCTGGGGGAGGACAAATTTGGATATATAGAAATCGATATAAGTTACTTACAATATAGAGAATACAAATTATTGAGATTAGGCAAGCTCTAAAATCTATTTATAAATCAATCAATCAATGTAATTTTTAGAGATGTATTGTATCTCTACATCATCAATGTAAATTGTTGATTATAACATGCTCTCTCCCCTTCTATATTAATTTAACATAATGTCACATCTTTACATCATGGTTTGACTTAAGACTAGCATATACTAGAAACCTGTTTCCAAAGTCTACAATGATGTACAACCATGTGATGGCAATCTTATTCTCACCAATTTCCTGTGCTGCTGTTCTGCTCAGTCCCGATTCCTTATGTCTTTGCACCTTGTAGTTTGTCCACTCAGCCTAGACAGAATTAAACAAATCTTTGTACAATCAAGAATTCAAATTCATCAAATTTACTTTCCACTCTTCTCAAACATGCACAGAAGTACACACAGACACACACTCAAGTACACTCACACACACAGACATACACTAAAATACACACAGGCACAAAGTACCCATTCATTCTCCATATTATATTACTTCTACAACACTGATATCTGCACCCATAACATTTATCAAATGAGGTTTTTTTTTTCATTATTATTCATAGCTGATGTATAAACTATACACATACAAATCTACAGTCAAAGAGACCTAGCTCCTGGGCCATGTTGCAAACAATATAGGTTTTCAATTATTGCAACTTAAAATCGATGGTAACTACCATGGCAACAGGTATAAAAGTGAGAGCTCATTGGCTGTTGTTAGTTACAATTGATGGTAAGTTACAATAAATGCACATACAACTTTTTATAAGTCTTAAAAAAAAAAGACCAAGTATGACATTGGCATAGCAGTACCTGTACAATAGGCTCCAGAACAGTGAAGGATTTCTGCACTGAGTTTGTAGAGAAGCCACATCCTTTGCTCCACACAATGACTTTATCTCGAAAGTAAAGTTCCTCATCACAGTCCTCTGAAGCTGCACAGCCACGGATTTGCCAAGATTCTTCCTGCTAAGTACACAAAGGTTGAGATCCTGTTCCAGCTTGGCAAAAACATATCTTCTACCTCTAAGCTTAATGAACCACTTGATGAATTATTCAATCTTTGTAATGTCTAGTCCTGGAAGCATTCATGGATTACTGTTTCCTGTAAAGTCCCATGAGAACCCATTGAGATGCCCATGTATCTTACATATTTTATAGACCTGTCCTAACTGCACAAAATACAATCAATATATCGCCTGATATCTGTCACTTGACAACTGAACTTGTCAAAGCAAACTTTATTCAATTATTTGAAATGTGCTATTCAAATTAAGTAAGAGAAGCTTGCTTGATCTTTTAATGATATATATGCAACACTAGTAAGTCTTTAAAATTGTTCTTAACAGTTCAATATACAGTAAAGCCATACTGAATTGTGAGAATGCATTTGTGTGTAGAAAGCAACACATTTGATTCCTTACAAGAGCGGTGTCTTTGAGAGAAACACCCTGAAAAGCTGCGACGGGAACGTCTGGGTCAGTGTGGACATGCTTCTGCTTAGGCAGGCTGTCTGGACCAGGATGGTGGGTAGAGATGGCGCGGCCAGAGGGGACGTACACACGAGGCTCATTGGCCGCAATCATGACCTATTACCATGAGGAAAAAACATAAGTTAAGCCAAACATGGTCTGACTTTTTCATCAGACTGCATATGCATACTCTTGATTGTCTTACATTTTACATGAATGTTAGCTAGATGAAACTTTCTTACACATAGCCTGGCAGAATCTAGTATGATGCGGGTTCCTCAAACCGGCCCCCTTGATTTCTTTTGAATATTTACATACCAAGATGAACAGGTAAAATACTGAAATTCACTCACAAATCAGCAAAATTCTGCTCTTTAAAAAATCACTTTTGGATTGAAGATTACCAATGAACTTCCGGAGAAATTAAGCTTTGAATATTGCTCGGTAAAACATCGCACATGCACATCACTGAACCTTGAAACCGGCCCCTACCGACAATAATGTGCGATACCTCTGTCAATCGGACGAGTACAGTGCCGACATTTCATCAGTATTGCGTCTCGATCTTGTTCCTTCCAGTGGAGTGAAAAAGTGATGGAAAAGTTTTTGAAATCGACAAGAAAATCATGGAAGTACAAACGCAAGTTGAAAAACAGAGATATTTCGAACGAAAATGTGCAAAAACTGCAATTGTCAAATATAATATGTGCAGTTCGTCTAATTTTTCTTCTGAAAATCGTGCATTTTATTTTGTTTGATACGTAAATACACAATAAATCACGCATTCTACCTTCGATAACGCACATTGAACAGAAATACGCGAGGGCCGGTTTACAGTAACGCGTAACAACGCGACATTGACATTTCAATTAACAAACACACATTTGAATACGTGGGGCAGTGTTCCGCTTCCTTCGTACAAATATATTGATAAACTATGCCATATTTTGTTACAATTACCTCGTCTTCCAGCTTTCCCTCCAATGTAGATATTTGATTTGACTCAGGAGTAGAGATTTCCGAAAAATCCAAGTTATTTTTCATCAAATACACATCGCTTTCATAAATTGGCTATCTAAAAATTATTTATTCCGCGCCGCCGTTGAACAGGTAATCTACCCTCAAGGCTAAATAAATTATTTTTCATAGAGCAAGTTTCTAAAGTAAAGATAACACTAGTAGTTTGAAACATTGTCGATCAATAATTTTATCAAAAAGATTGTGATATACATCTCTATTCATATAGAATAAACTCAGCGAAATAAATGGGATATCTATATGAAATAGTGGTCTAATATTCAGACTATTTACGCCACTTTATTGATATTGGGCATTAATCTAGACTAAGGTGCCTACTAAAGTAATGAAAAGTCCTGTGCAAATGGAAAGTGGGGTAAAGCGGCCGGGGGGGGGGGGGGGGGGGGGGGGGGGTATTCCGAAAACGAACTTAGGAAAATTTTTATTGTATCTTAAGGACTTAGGAAAAATTTTATCTTTTGGTATTCCGAAAAGCCAACTTACAATAAAAGATAAAATTTTTATTCAAATGAGCTAGAGATAAAATTTTTATGTAAATGAGCCTCCGAGATAAAAAATTTTATGCAAATGAGCTAAATCGGTATTCTGAAACGCACTTAGGAAAAAAAGTTAGGATAAAAGATAAAACTGCTCCCAAGCAATTTTATCTCCAGACGCACGCGCCTAGGCCATAGCATTACGTGCAAAAATAATTCGCGCATTCTCATTTTTGCTCATGTGCGCATCAAATGCAATAAGGCGCGCTGATAGACATTAATGCGCAATGTCCCTTTCAGTTTCATGACATCACACCATCAGCTTGATGGTGTTAATGTATGCAAAAGACATGAAAGGACGTTTATTACTGGCTGCCTCTGGGATAGGAGCGCAGGGCATGCGCTCATTAATATTGGTTAAAATCTTCCTAAAATGTTTTTCGGAATACCAAAGATAAAATATTTTAAGGATCACATTAATTATAGAATGCTTGGAGGCTCTTTTTTTGTGACGGAGAAGTATAAAGAGCAAAACTACACCACATTTCTCAAAATGTGTTCAAATTGAGAAGTGTTAATGCAAAAGACACTGACAGAATTTTCTCACAATGGTCTCTTTTACCCGGTAGCCTATTTTGGGTAAGACGGACGCATGGACATCCCTTTTTGCCACTATTGTTGTCATGACTACAATAAGATTTAAAACTTTACAACTGGTTACACCTGACGAACGTTTGTGCAATTTTTGGAGGGTTCAGGAATCTACTTACTTTCCTACTTCTATAATTTTAGGAAATTGTAGAGTAAGGATGGTCAAGTAAAATATTGTTTCGAATTCAGTCTTAAAATAATAAATGGGGGAAAAAAAGAAAGAAACAAAGAGTGAAATATGGGTACCTGATATGAAACAAGTGTATCATTGTGGTTTAAAGACACGTTGATCCATTTACATACATGAAACTGGGCAGGAATCAGCACAACGTGTATCAAATCTCACAGTCATACCTTCATGAACTTTTTCGGGAAAAGTGAAAAACTATCCTTGTTTACGTTTGAAACACAACGACCATAGTCTGCATTTAAATCGTATTGTCCCTTTCAGCGTGCGTTGGGGAAATTGCTCCCACTGAATGCATGCGTTTCCAGTTCTAGTATTGTGATGGGGGGGGGGGGGGGGGGGGCTCCTCATCCCGCTCCTCATACTGTATCCTCTTCCATTTTCCTTTTTTTTTCGCCCGCAAAGTGGACACCCTGCCTTTAAGATACACTTCGGTACTCTATTAGCGGTCTTGAGCAGATAACGTTTTAAGGGAGTGTTTGTGATATGATATATCTCGGAAAGTAATATTAAAGACATAAATGGGTCAAAACCGATTCTTCTTCCCGTTTGAACCACTCGTGTATCCTGGAAGCAAAATATAAGTTTTGATTTAGCTAGGTCCCTTATGATCTATAATTGTGATTGCCCCGTAAGCGCATTTTTTTTTTCTTATTCAAGTCATTTTTCAGAATACCAATTGTCTGAGCTCAGCCTCAGACAATGAAACGTTTTAAGGACCAACTGAAGCGCCAGTTAAGAATTGCTGGCATCCCCGAGGATGACTGTGTGCATATTGCAAGGAACAGGAACAGGAAGCATGGCGCTAAGATGTTTGAGGAAGGACGAAGAGAAGTTGTAGAGGAGAAGCGCCAACAGAGAAAGGCTAGAGCTGCACAAAGCCCCCCTGTCCAAGGCTTTCCCTGCCAAAATTGCGCTAGAGTCTGCCGCTCGAGGATTGGCCTATTTAGTCATCTTAAAGCATGCACCTGAAAAGTATATTCCCTTAAATCCTCGGACCCGAGGTATAAGCCATCAATTGACTTAGCTCAGCCTCAGACAGTAAAAGTTTGAACCAACCAGAGCTCCGCCTTACCCCATAACGACTTTCGATGATATTAATTGTAGCGGCTAAACGAAAAATGGATAAGGAATTATTATTCATCAGACACTCTTTCCATCAGTATTGATTAAAAAATCTAAATCAGTCACGAAATCAACATAACAATTCATTAACAAAGATATTCCTTAAAGGGATAATGCACCCTGAAATTGGTTTGGTTTCAATAAAAGGAGACACATGAAAGAAACATATTAGTGAAGGTTTGACGAAAATCTGTCAAAGGAAAAGAAAACTATTTGATTTTAAATGTTGATTTCGTGACGTCAGGTGCGAGGTGGTCTCCCATATGCTGTGTATTTTTTTTTTATCGAAAATGTGCATTTTCTCAAAGAGATATGCATCCTTTTACCCGATTTGATGCATCCGATTGGAAATACATTTGACACACATACCTGTACGAAAAGAAATCATTCCGTTGTCAAAAACGTGACGTCACAAAATTAAAACTTTAAAATCAAATAACTTTTTTTTCCTTTGACCGATTTTCGTCAAACCTTCACTAATATGTTCTTCCATGACCGCGTGTCTCATTTCATTGAAACCAATATAATTTCAGGGTGAACATTCCCTTTAAGCTCGACATCATGTGGCCATATTTTCGTTTGCACCTTCAGATACGACATTTTAGGCGACCACGGAAACATAGTAGTTTCAGTGAAGTCGTTTATCAAGATGAGTAATGTTGCGATTTGGTTGAATTTAGCCACAATTACATTTTTAAGAAAAAGGGAAAGGTCTCCCGTAACCTCAGGGTTCGCCCCTCCCCATACCTCTCTTCTCAACATAAACGAATATTATATGAAACACATTAATTGTGGCTTTTGTACCGACAATATGAATCTTAGAATTCCCCTAATGTCTCTTTTGATTGTGTATGCTGGTAATGTCTGACCACGATTTACAGAGTCATTGCCATTCTGTGCACTGTGTGATCCTAAGTATCTCATATGCCCATGCACATGTTCTAGAGAACCTAAGATTACCGTGGCTGGTGCACCATGTCTGGTTTCTGACCATTCAACTGTCTAAATTACCCTAATTACCGCCTTTTGCTTCCAGTATTTCTAATCAACCGTGACTACATGCTCTATCCGTGCCTAAACTGTGGAGCGTGAAAAATATATCACCACGCTTGACGTGATGCCAAGTGCATACAATAATGAAGCTCAGGCCTATGAAGCAATAATGTGAGCATGGTTATCGCTCCTCCAATGGCCTATATACAGTGAAATCTGGAACTATATCAAAGACTGCTCAAGGAAGACAAAAAATGCGGTCTTTACGTCCAGTTTACAAGTTGAATTGAGAAACGCTGTTTAAGGGAAGAACAAAATACAGTGTATGTAAACAGGTGGCCTTTGTCTGCAGGTAGAACGTTTTACGGCATCATCAACATAGGAGAGCTAGCAGCTCGCAAGTGAAGTCACAAAGTCATAACACTAAATCTTATCCTTTGACGGATTTTCGTCAAACCTTCATTATGTTGCTTTCATATTTCAGATTTAGTTAAAAACAGTTCATCTTCAGGGTGGACTTTCCCTTTAAATAAAGCATCGCTAAATGGGGGGTGGGGTCGGGGGGGGGGGGGGGTAATGATAGCAGGCGTATAGGCCTACACGCCACCCAAACATTTCTTTTGCGGGGGTGAGGGGGAGATGCATCTCCATTACCCCGCCTCTTCTCCCCTGATTGCGATGCAGAAGATGAAACTTGCGCCTATTGGTACAAAGGTAGTAGGCAACTGTTTAGAATGTCGGACAATTATTTCATAACACATGCGTGCTTGCATGGGTAGAATACAGTAATACACTTTTTTGTGAAAATTAAAATGACGGATGGCTTTCACGAAATCTGTCGAATGCAATCATTTTCTATTCAGATTTTTTTTTCTTGTTTTGGTTAATTCGTAGTGTAGGCTGTCGTTGACAAGTTTCCAAATTCCATGAGTGTTTTTTTTTTTCTTCTCCATATCAGATAAGCCAGATTGCTTTTTCACATCATCAACCCCCGCATCCCTCATTCTTTGTATAGCATCGGGTACCATAATCAAGTTCATCCTCCTTTCAGGCCAGTGGCTCAATTGAGGAGCATGAAGTGGGTTGGGATTATCATTTTTTTTTTTAAGAAAAAAGAGTAAAACCGAAACAACAAAAACAAAAAACGAAGAGTTGTTGCTGGATACTATTTAATGAGACAAACTGAAGATTTGAAAGTGTTGTCTGGGTTGTCCTGTATTTTGTTACGCTATGTGTGAGCGCGTACGCTACGTACGGTACGGCCGCCCAATATTGCGGGGTCCCCAAATTACCCGGATGCAATTGAACAGTGCATTAGCAAATAGTGAACAGTTTGTTGTAGATACGATACCAAAATGGTGAGTGTGTATTGCATCTTTGTGAATGATATTATATTTTTAATGTATGTATTGCATTGCATTATATTCTTGGTCGATCCATATCTATATTTCATTCAGTGAATGTTTGTTTGTTGCAGTTTATACCTCTAACATTGATTGGTCGGAGCCTCATTATGATATGTAGGCCGCCCCTGTGTAGTCCCATACGTTCAGAAAAATGTTTGCTGTAATTTGTTTCCCAGAACTCGGAACAGACTTTAATCACTTGACAGACCAGTTGGACTTTGACTTTGGAGCTAAGCTAGCCAGCTGAGCTGTCCATTTTTTATAGCTATTTTCTTAAAATTAGTGCTCAAGGTCTTATTTTCAACAAAGGATAACTTTCCTCGGCGTTTCATACCTGAAGTTCCTGAACCGCCCTCAAATGCACGTTAACGCCAGCCAGTACGCATTTGAGTTGAGAGCACACATGAATAAAACTTGTCTTAAAATTGTCTATAGCCATTTTTGTGTGTAAGTCTTTGAGGGCTTGTCTCATTTCACAAAATGTCATTCACTGCTATAGATGTAAGGTATCTTCCCTATATTGCAATGAGCCTATCTACTGCAACATAGCAGATAGGCCCATCGTAATAAAGGCAAGATGTCATCTGTCTAAACCTGGTATAGCAAAGGCACAGCTCTGTGAGACTCGAGTTAAAAAAAACTCATTTTATTTTACGTATTACATTACATATAGCTTAGAATCTAGATATAATTCTTAGGGGGCTGGTTTTCATGAATTGTTCAGTTTTTAAGTAGACCATAGAATATTTTTATTTTTAGACTGTTTCAAAATGGATATTGCAATACGTCTTGATTAAATAACTCTGCATCTAGTAAACATTACATGTATATGAAGGGAAGAACCACTCAGTCAGAGCATTAGTAGCAATTTGTTTGCTAAGTCTAAGAAACAAAAGCCCACACAGCGTCTGTAGGTTTTGGCATACCTGCTACATGTGTAATATACTTGCTGTATATATACACATGTTCAGGTCCATAGGGAATTGTGGATATTGTGCACATAAATTGTGGTGACTTCAAAACCATGAATTCTTGGACTGTTTTAAAGTCTTCCAAAGATTCATACATTAATTCCATGCCCCCAAACCTTAAAAATAATATCAGCTTACCAATTCATTAGGAGAAAATCCAAGATTTATTCCCGTTCAGCTTATGTAGTAGCGTCTGCTCTCCGCTATGTTTATACGAAAAGAAATTTCCATCGTGACTAGTCTTTATCAAAGTCTGATGGCATTATTAAGCTCGTAATTTGTAGAAGCTCATATGTCAAGTTTTGTAGCAGACAAAAAATAAAAACATTGTACCCAGGTTATAATGAACATTCACGTGTGTCATTGAATATAAATAAATAAAACTGCCAACTTAATGAGATTTTGTCATTTATTTCTAAATTATAAATCGTAACAACATTTAACCACAAATAATATCGCGAGGGCTATTGTGTGCACAGCCTGGATGTTTACAAACATGCTATTGGCACTTCTTTCGCTGAGCCAACTATCGTCCTCCCCGTTACGTGTCAAATATGGGCTAGGGGGAGCTACGAACTTTTACACGAAAATTTCCTGAGGTTAGAAATCTGACGAGCAGTGAAACCTGATTAGCAAAACTACTTACCGGTAGAATTGAGTAAAAGATTATGTCTTTCATTTTAATTTGCGAATCATATTCCGATTAGTGCAAGGAAGACGGCCTGCAAGTGATTTCAATTAATTTACGCAAATTAAATAGTTATGCGTATTTGAAATTATAGGCCATTCTGCCTTACTTCGTACACACGGCCTATGGAGTTTGAAGCTGGTGGGTTTTGGTAGAACATAATTTCGTGTCCAGGATATAGTGTGGTAACAAAAAATAAGGAACAGATTCCCCCTATCCTATTTGACTCCACTTTGTCCTACAATATATTTTGTGTGAATGTTATTTTCATTATTATATGTGTATGTAACTGATATTTTTGTGTATGCAAATACTGTCATGTTTAGTTATCTTTTGCTGATTATATGAAGCATTGAAATTAGACTACTTCAAGTCATTTAATTTCAATTACTCCCAAGGGTTCAAAATGATACATGTGCTCGTTGTGTCTTTATTGTATTAGTTTGGTTGTAAACCTTTACAATACCATTTATATTTTAAATGGTTGGTCGACTTATTCCGGCTAAGACACTAAGTTGAACTGATTAAAATGTGTGATTCCTGTCAAAATGCTCAAGTCTCGATATCCTCTGCCTGATGGCTTAGCAAGTATATTGTATCTGCACTATGTTTGAATGATTTTGGCAAAGAATACACTTAAACTGTGTAGGCAAACACATACTGCTTACAACTCGTCTAAGAAAGCAATCCATGCTACATGATGTTTAATTACTCGCATTTGTGATTCATAAGTAAGAGTTTTCATCTTTGAAAGATGAAAGAATAGCACTCATGCACACTTTATATGCAATACATGCAATGCCAATATGATTAGAGATAAATTGCACAGCATGATACAATGCTAATATGAAAAATTATGTGCAGACTCTTTAAAAAATATTAACAATTTGGAAGAAATCTGTAGTAACTTGAGTACCATGAGACATTTGTAAACAGTGAAATCATACCATATTTGAAAAACCTAGTATCATTGAGAGGCAGCTTAAAGATAAAACTAAACAACGTTGGATACTTTAAACTGCTCTAAAAGAACAACTATTATGTATCTAATAGCCTCAGACCCTCAGTATCCATACCTATGTGTTGTTATATTCAATATATATTTTTAGTACTGAATGATTGTGTATAATATCTTATGAATTGACAAAGTTCATATATGAGGTATGCTACATGTATTTATTTTGTTAAAACTTGTATTTCAAAGAAAGTGTATATCTCTGTCTATAATTCTAATACACTTTATCTGTTGTTGCTTATGGTTTATCTTGTATAAAAAATGTGTTTTTCTGCGGCCATATTCATGAGACCATAGTAGCCTAGTTATTAAAAAATGCGTGTAGTTGAATGTGCTTCAGTTCTGAACAAGGCTTAGTAGGATTTCATGAATATTGTCCCTGGGAAACAGAATACCAACAATGTTTATTTAACACAATGAATAGCATACAATAAATAAACCTTTCATACAACCTACAAGAAAATATCCCTTTTATCTGTGCCCACTTGTGTGAGGGGAGGCAAACAAAAATGGTGAAAAAAATGGTGAAAAAAAAATGGTGAGAAATGGTGAAATACATTTTGCAATTAAGATCTATGTACTTTGATATACCTTTTTTACATTTGGTTTTCTTAGCCCAGTACTATCGTTATCTCCGTACTATTTTTGACACTTTTTACACTGGCATTCTTAGCCCCGTACTATTTTCTTAAACCCGACTAAGGAAACCCACGATGTTCTTATTCAAAATCGTTAGTCCCAGATTTTTTCAATAGGTAATGAATATTTATGAGTGCACAATGTATGCCTTGCATATGTGCTCTTAACCACTCCGCAGTAAGGTCACTTGCTTTGCCCCACCTATAGTACGGGGCTAAGGAAATTTTTGCCAGTGTAAAAAGCATAATAGAAACACAATTTTCTTGATCTTACATTAGCCTTTTCAAGGATGGAAGAGATAAAGAAGTGAGTTTGAGTAATGTTGTATTTGTTTGTTATTGTAATCTTGTGTTCTTTCTTGCAGGGTAATGATGTCTCGCTACCGATGGAAATGTGCTCAAACTGTAAGTATGATGTATCTACCAAATTCATCCATTGCTATAATTTAGTGCTACCTTTCATGCATGACCTCTAGATAAAAAGAAAGAAAACCTGTTGCAATATTTCATGTTTGCCTTTAATGTACATAAAGAAAATGGCATGTTTCAAAATCATACAAGAATTTTATTAGTCAGCTTGGGAAATGATGGATTTGTTGGCAACATTATCCAGTATTATGTCCATGAAGAACCCTAAAAGCAAAAGAGAATTCAGAATGATGTTTGTTTAGATGCAAATAAATTGACGTGACTTCAAAGCAGTAGATTTAAACAAGGCGTGTACCATGTTAAGGTTTTATTTTGTTAAATCATCCCTAGAAAATTCCTTTCATTGACTGCAAGGAGTGGTAAGTACTTTTGGGGTGAGAGACTATTGTTCTACAAAACAGAGACATATAAACAAAAAAGGGCTCCTGCTCTTTACTGATTGACACATTCTTATACCCATTAACAGAAGTTAACAGAAGTCAACAGGTGTTTTGATTTCATAGGACCTTTATTATTAGAGGTATTTTTTGATAGGTACAGCTATGATGAATTTGTGTAATTATCAGTTTGAAGATCATCTAGCTGGGGATTTGATAAATGAAGTCAATTAACATCTAATTCTTGCTAACAAAATGTACTGGTAATGTACATTATATACTGTATGTACAGCTTGTGTGAGAAAAATGCTGTTGTTTTAATGATAAGATGAATTTACCATACTTTTTTTCTGTGTGCAAAAATGTGTATAAAATGCAAAAATAATCCACTTCACATTGCGTGAGTATGCATGTGGATCCAGAAGAAGAGGAATGTATGTGATTTGTAGTTGATGTCTGCTTGTATTGTATAAACTAGATCTTGACAAGTGAAGATTTCTGCAGTTGGGCATGTAGTACAGAAGATCCACTTGAAACACAATCTACAAAAACAATTTTAATAGAATGAATAGGAAACATCCTCTCCCAAGCATTTGGGTGTGTGTGCTAAAATGATAGCTGGAAAATTTTCAAACATAATGATAAGATCTAAGAGGACATATATTTCATCATTTTTTAACAAAATGTCTATAAACAGTTACACTTTATAAATGTATTTCATAAAGTTTTATTAACATAATAATAGTGAACAGTCAATCGTGAACTACATGAACAGAAATACCAGTATGTGTATCATTGTGCTCAGTGTGATATTGTGGTACCATGTGTAGTCACAAATTGGATAAATACACAAAACACCCCAGTACACGTAACCCCTGCATCAACCCGTTGTGGAAGGAGTGAACCATGCATCGTGGGTGTCACACCCTTTGTGCATGGATCCTCATTCCATCTCACTAGGGTTTGGCCATTTCCCCTGCCCTACATGTATGACCAATCTTTGTTTGAAACACTGACATGATGATTGCTGTAGTGGAGTTTCTTTTAGCACCATTAACCACTCTGTAGCTGTATTGCTCACTGGAGTGAGACTGATGATGTTGGGAGCAACCTCAAGAGAGATGAATGATTTATAAGGCCTTTCCTGTAGACTCTAGAGCAAGCCATCACTCTCTGCCTCAGTCTGACAGCTGTGGCAGATAAGTCCAAGTAGCTCTGCAGGAACATCAACTATTTATGCTGGGAAACGTGCACGAGTACTTCATAGTCATCATTTATACCGGTAGTCAAACTGTATACAGGTTGAAGTTCAATGACTATACTTAAATTTCAGATGATTATTATAAGATTATGGCTTCTACAGAGATGTGGTTTCACACCCATCATCAAACTGTATTAGGGTTTGAGTTTGATACATATACTTAAATTCAGCTCATTATTTCAAGAATATGGCTTCTGTAATGGCATGGTTTAGCGGCCATAGTTAAACTTTATTTGGGTTTTAAATTTAATCACATGTCCTTACATGTATATTCAGACCATTATGCCAAGAATACGGCTTCTGTAGAGGCATGGTTTAAAAACCATAGGCAAATGGTGTTTGGGTTTATTTGTTCTTATATTTCAGATCATAATCACAAGAATGTCGCTTCTATATTGAGGTGTGGTTGTACACTCCAGCTCAAAGGATTTGGCATAGGGAAAGGGAAAGGGAAGAAAGGGAAGGACCCACAGTTTTGTAACCGCGGTATATTTTGTCCAGTTCAGCATGAAACATGATGCTTTAGCCTAAAAAGCATCATGTTTAATGCTGAACTGGACAAAATATACCGTGGTTTAAAACTGTGGCTCCTTCCCAATCTTCCCTTTGCCTATGCCAATTCCTTTGTAGTGTAGTGTACATTGTATAACTTCATCCAGTATTTGACACTCACTGGTGTCCAGAATCCCTAGACACCCAAGCTGTGATCTTAGTTTATGAGAAAATTAATAAGGAAAGTAAAAATGCTTTATAATGAAGAAAGAGAAAAGAAAGAAAATTAACAGAGAAATTGATGTTGGTGGATATCTTTTAACTTTTTAGTCCCTTTAACTGTTTAACACATCAATTTTTGTTTATCCATGCTTAATATTATGATCTGCGCAGAAAAGATACTTCTAGTAGATGAACATTTAAAACAACAATTACATGTATGATTATGCCTTATGAACCAAACATGTTAATAATTAATTTGTAATGTTTCATACTGTAAATGGCACTGGTAAAGTATCTACATGTACCTGTATTTGTACAGTTTATACTGCATCTGCATCATTAGTTTGTTTTGTATTATTTAATTTCTATTCTTTAATATGTCCTTGCATCTCACAAGGGAGAAAGTAGGAGAAAAGTGAGGAGAGAGTGACAGAGAGAGAGAGAGAGAGAGAGAGAGAGATAGACAGAGCTAGATGATACACCCATACAACCTCTGCGTGCCTATTTGCCACAACATGAACACACCCTTTAAAATGGAAATGGAAACAAGCTTTATTGTGCAGGAGTCAGTGCTAACAGAGGAAATATATGGTCAGCAAATCATTATTTAGTCTTTGGCTTTAGTGCCTTGTTCAGCAAACATGTAAAGGAGCTAGAGTGGAACGAGGGACTGTAGTTACCATACTTTGTGTAGATGTATCTCAGTGCATAATACTGGTTGACACACATGTACATATTTGCACAGGGAATGCATGGCCGCCAGTTATATGAATGTTACATGTACAAGTATGTACATGTATGAGTACATAATGAGGTTTGTATATGTATGTATCTAATGAGCTTAAGTACATAAAATGTACATGTACATGTAAATTGTGGGGTAATGACAATGTTGATATTTATTGCTAATTAATGAACAAAATCTTGATTCATTATAGCACTGTACTAGAAGCTACGTGACCAGGCTTATTTCCCAAATAAGTTTATTCTCTTCTTGTACTGAGCTGAGTTTAAAAAGTTGTATTTTATTCAATTCAAGTGTATTCCACCTTTTCATACAGTATATGCAGTACAAAGAATTAGGCAAGTGAATACATGTACTTCATGTACATGTAAAGCATGCAGAATAGGGAAAGCAGAATAGCAGGAAAGCAGAATAGCAGGAAAGCAAATTAGCAGGGAAGATGTAAAAAAATAGAAAGTTTTTGACATCATGCTTGACATCATGAAGCAAACACCCTGTGCACTGAACTTTCTGAGGAAAAAAAACGTTTTTCATGTGGGCTCTTCTGTGGATATTTGTTTTTTTTAACTTGCAAGTGGGCCATATTCTTGAAACCTTTCTTGCCTACATTATAGTTACATAAAGCTGCTAAAATGGTCTGAAGCTGAGTGCCCTGTATCAACTTACTTCATAATGTGTCATGAATATAGCTCCATGACATTTAACAATGACATTTGTGTATGAACTCTGGGGCAGCTTGTAATAGTGTTTCATTTAACAGGTAGTATTACATTATGTCTTAATCTGACATACACAGTATAGTAAACAATGTTTCAAAAATGCAAATTAGATGTCGATAATTTCATGAATGAAATCAATATTATGAACATTTGAAACCGCACTTTGTTGTACAATACACACAAATAGGTTGTAAACTACTACTGTAGCATTTGATTTTCAGTACCTAAACACAGGTGTGTGGTTTGTCCAATTCATGTATCAGTGTTGATTAGAAAATGTAGCATGCATAAGAAAGGAGTTGTAGCTTTCACTACAGCTCAAAGAAATTGGCATAGGGAAAGGGAAAGGGAAGAAAGGGAAGGAGCCGCAGTTTTAAACAGTGGTATATTTTGTCCAGTTTAGCATGAAACATGATGCTTTGAAGCCTAAAACATTGTGTTTCATGCTGAACTGGACAAAATATACCGCAGTTTAAATCTAAGGCTCCTTCCCTTTCTTCCCTTTCCCTTTCCGTATGCCAATTCCTCTGAGCTGGAGTGTACATACACATTGTACACATACTTGTAAGCATATCCTATGCAAGGAGAATCTTTAGGACTAAACCAGTTTTCTCAAGTCGGCTTCTCTATTAAACTCCCTCCTGCTCTTCCATGTCACATATAAGCTGGAGGGCTGCAGCTCGGTTCGTACGTCTGCGACTCTCTTCCATGCCATTGTCAGGACAAGTTGCACAGGCATTCCCCAAAGATCGTCTGCGCAGACAAGCAGCCCAATAATCAAACAGTTCAGTGACATTCAGCCTCTGTCAGGGGAGATTACTGCTGTTGTTTGCCAAGAAGGCTCAGGCTTGAAGATATGAACGTGAAGGGAGCATTTGATGTGGCATGCGATTTCTGTTTGTTGGTTAAATTTGCTTTCACACTGACAACCAGATCAAGTTCAGATAATTGTCTGTGTTTGTACAGTATTTGTGCAGGTAATTTGATATTTCCCAAATGGTGTGTTCAACAATCTACATATCGAGAACACACACATGATACAGTGCAATTGTACATGTATGTGTTGTAATGTTAAATATCGGGTGTTTGCAGGGAGCACATTAATATTTCAATATATAGTCAATCATTATTATGGTGATTTAGCCCTTATATTCTGACAACCTTTGAAAAACTCAATTTGACTCTGTGAACCAAATATATTTGAAGGTGAAATATTCCCTTGTTGCTATCAGAGAAAAATAGGTGGGCTCAGTCCATTAAGCTTCCTGCAAAGAAACAAAGTGCCCTGTGATTAGCAAAGATCTCTAGTGAAGAAACTCTCAATCAGCAATTATAAAGGTATAATACACAACAGGGTTCAGGGTACTTCTAGTTTATGAAAGTCTGTGAAATAAGCCCCCACTCCAAGAAACCAAGCACATACAAAGGGCGTGTTTATCATCTTTTCAGAATTTGAAACGCGTTTCCAAAGGCCTTTACGAACGCTTTTAAAAAAACGGTGCGTTTATCAACTCAATCGCCCAAGTCGAAAACCCGCCTTGTCACTGCGCAGCTCTACTGCGCTGTTACATGTGCACTGTAGTACGATAGCGTGCGATCGATGTCAGAAATCGGAAACACATGGTTTAAAGACGTTTCTAAACAGCTTTGCGTTTATCTTGCTTCTCTAAACGTGTTTCTGGCTCAAACACGTTCAGGATCGCACAAATTTGCGTGTTACAAAACAGCTTTCCGAACCCCATAATCAAAACACCTTTGCGTTTATCAACTCCCTGAAACACGTTTAATTATACCAAAAAAAGAGTTGATAAACACGCCCAAATTCTGACTACTTGTACATTTATGACATTGTGATCATCTGAACATCTGAACATGACTTTGATTATCATGTATATGTACACATGTATGTCTGTCATGTAAATATGATTGCATATCAACATACAATGTAGATTATTATTTTCATTCTTGTTTTATCTGAAGCCAAACCTCTATTCTTACAAGAGTCGCAATGAAGCATATTGTGTTTGTATCCAATAAGGCCTTTTCATATTCTCCAATTAGTGCGAACTTTCCTCCTGACTGCCTGGTAACAGGTAATCACATGTACACCTGTTTCCTAGTGATTCATTAGTAATGGGTAGAATGCATTCAGTTGATCTAGTCACAAACCTGGACAAGCTTACGGCCTACATCGTTTGAAAGACATGCATAAGATTTGCATACATATTGAATATGGTCTATCAGTCTGATACCCATAGAATGAAGCTACCATGCAAAACGTACATGTACAATTGTACAAAGTGATGGCATAAAGCAACCATGTAAGATAAACAGAGCATTACAATATTATATGCTCTTTAATATGAAGGTTACTACATTATACGTATGAATTATGAGGAAAATGGGAAAAAACGAGGGTTTATATTTTGTCAATGGAATCTAAATGTGACAATGAATCGTGATTGAGATAATGTCAGAATTGAACTATGGTAGACCACTTGATGCACAATCCGCCTTCTATCGTGGGAGAAGTCAGGGAGAAGTCAATTAGACGTAGCTGCAGTCTCGGTGCAGGCGGAGAAAAAGCATAATGGAGCCCCCGCGCACATACCGCTGATTCTACCCGTGCCCTTCAGAGTAATCAAATCATGCACAAGTACATCATGTACATGTGGAGAGGGGGGAGACACTGACTGTGGATTGGAATGAGGGAGTTTAGCTCCATTGGCACTAGCCAAATGTGCCGTGAGAGATGGCTGACCTTTTATCCAGACTGACTAATGGTGTTTAAAGAGGTCTTTAATATTAATACATGTATGGAATATCTCTGAACACCAGTGTTGGAGGTATGCTTCAATCATGTTCCACGTTTATGGTCTCAGAATGATGTGGTATGATTACCTTATACTATGTAGCAACATTTAGCACCTTTTATCTGGAGCGATAACACTGAATGTACACTACAGCTCAAAGGAATTGGCATAGGGGAAGGGAAAGGGAAGAAAGGGAAGGAGCCGTAGTTTTAAGCCGCTGTATATTTTGTCCAGTTCAGCATGGAACAAGATACTTTTTAGGCTAAAGCATCGTGTTTCATGCTGAACTGGACAAGATATACAATGTTTAAAACTGTGGCTCCTTCCCTTTCCCTTTCCCGATGCCAATTCATTTGAGCTGTAGTGTACATAGATCTGCATGCAGTTTGTGATGGTCTGTATCTAAATTGTTCATAATATATTTGAGACAATTTACCCAGCTACTCTAGTATGTCATTATGACATTATGGAAATTTCTCAAGTAGTCATTAGGGAATTACCAAATATGTTAATATACATTAGAATATGGCACATTTATGAGCTCATATTTAGAGAGGCCTCTCCGATTGTGCTTTTGCAAACCGTTAATTTAAAGCAAATTGTATGGCTTGTGATAACTCACCAGCTCTGTAAGTGACCCCCATCTTGCTGCAAGCTGCAGAACACATAATACATTAGAGTAAGAATTGGTCAGAACATTGTAGAGAGAGAGAGAGAGAGAGAGAGAAGAGCATACATGAAGTACTGTTTCACAAGGAGAGAGGATAGAAGGGGTATGAGTGTGTGTGTGTGTGTGCGTGTGTGTGTGTGTGAGAGAGAGAGAGAGAGAGAGAGAGAGTGAGTGAGAGAGAGGGGGGGGGGGAGGGAGAGGGAAGTGGCAGATTGAGGGCAGAAAGAAACAGGATTGCGATAAGAGAGAAAGCATGTTTGCATGTTAGAGAGCATAGAATAGAGATGGACAGGCAGACTCACTCGGTGTATGCTGAAAGGTTATCTAAATGTTGCCACGGTCATGGAAAGGTAAACTCGTTTCACGGTAAAAGACACATCCACGCGGAGTTCACAACGACCACCTGTAATGTTAAGTACACATTCTCCGGATGATACACACCCATGAAGTTACATTGTAAATTCGCAGGAGGCCGATTAAACCATTGTTGGCAAAATGGCACACGGTCATCCATTTGTCATGAAGATTGTGATTATTATTTGCATACATGTATAACTTGCCAAATAGTGCTCTTGGGAATGTTGATGTCAGTCATGCTTTGCTGCACATTGGCAGCTGGATCTATTAAGGACAGCTTCTTGCCTACTACTCTGGCTGCATTGGTCATGGACTTCAACAGAACTACACATTATATGCGCATACAGTGCTATGGTGCTATCAACTTCCCAAATGCTTTTGCTAGCTCTATCACACATGATAATTTCATGATTTATATGCAAATTACATTGATTATGACAAAGAATGGACAAACTGAAAGATCTATATTATGTACCAGATGGGGCAATTAACAAACAAATCAGAAAGATCCCATCCCCAGAAGAGGGATACCCCCCCCCCCCCCATTCCCTAGCTCTGTGAATGAAGGGGAGGACTACATTCTGACTAAAAGCAGAGGATACCCTGCAATGCTCATAGCTGGCCCCTTAGGACAGGAGGCATTGTGCATGAGTGAGTTCTGTGTCATCCTTCTACAGCATGCAGCTCACAATGTTATTATGATGGAGAGGATGGCTCAAGTATGTATGGTTAAAGGAGAACAAAACCAAGGTGCTGAACTTAATCCATGCATTGAGTATAGGAGGGGCAAAGGGGGCCGACACTGAAATAATTTCTCTTCAACGTAGAACTATTTATGTCCCGTGAGTGTATTTTGTTAACCATTAGTGCACATGAAGCATTATGCTGGCACATGTAGAGCTGATACAAATCAATGTAATGAATGCAAATCAAGATAATTTGTGTGTCTGTATTCAATGTTGATATTGATGGGGAGTGGAGGGAAGTGCAAACAATCTAGGATTGCTTGCATCAAATAGAAATGTCTCTTTTATTCATAAGATCTTGATCTTTACTAAGCATGCTATCTTGACATTCCAGCTGAGCCCACAGATTATTTTGGTTTGCTTTTGAGAAGTCTGACAAGGACAACTGTCATTAATGCCAAAAACGTTTTTTATGAAGCAGATAGACTTGAATATGAGCATTTCTTTTGACAAATAGGGATGCTAAACTTTATAGACAACTCATGCAAGAACACACTAGCGATTCTAATGAGCTGCAGTCATGCGACATTGGGGGGAACTCATCCTTGCCCTTGTGCATAATGCATACTGGTAATGAAAAAGGTCCCCAATACACCACTCAAGGACACATTAAATTGGCAACGCAAGATTTGAGGTGTAGTGATTGTGTATCCCAAACAATAATGCTCATGTAATATGTTTGAAAGGCTTTCTATAAAAACGTGTGGAAGCTCTTTCAATATCAGGATATTCTCTTTTAATGTTTCATTTCATGCCTATTCTAGTATGCAGTGTATGGTAGACGTATAAGATTACATTAATGCACATTGATGGTGTAAGTGGTTCATAGGGAAATGCATATTTTATAGTTGGGAGTCTGTGTGTGTCTTGAAGGCTCCCATGATGCCAGCACAGTAGGCAAGAATCTCCTGTCACATTATTTTTCTCCAACTTTTTCATCAACTTTTGGCCGAGTTCATTACAGTGCACAGTTGGTTGGCTGTAGTACTTTAAATGCACCAGCTATTATAGTACATTCTATTCTATTCTATTCTATTCTATTTAGCCTATTTCTCTCCACTGCTGAAGGAAGGCCTCCTCATCATTTTTCCATCTTGATCTATCTTGTGCCGTTCGTTTCCATGTCACACTACCATATTCTCTAATATCGTCAATCCACCTCCTACTTTGTCTGCCTCTTCTTCTGGTGTTAGCTCTGAGAGTCCAGATGGTTAATTTATATGTCCATCTGTCATCTTTCCTCCTGGCCAGATGACCAGCCCACCTCCATTTCTTTGATTTAATTTCCTGTACTATGTCCCGTACTTTAGTTTTCTTTCTCAAATCCTGGTTTCTAACTTTGTCCCTCTTTGTAACACCAATCATAATTCTTTCCATAGCCCTTTCGGTTACTCTAAGTTTTCTCTCCAGTCTCTTAGTTGTGGTCCATGTTTCTGCTCCATAAGAGAGCACAGGTATGATACATTGGTTGAAAATCTGTTTCTTGAGAGAAAGAGGGAGCTTCTCATCACGAAAGATAAAGTTGAGCTTGCCAAATTTTGCCCAAGCCAACTGGATCCTTCTATTCACTTCCCCTGCTGTTTCGTTTTCTATGGAGATCTTTTTGCCCAAGTATATGTAGTTGTCTACCTTTTCTACGGTCCTCCCACTAACTGTGATTTTGTGTTCTTTGAATCTACTGCTCATCATTACCTTTGTCTTTGTGATATTCATTTTCAGTCCAGCTTTTCTACTTTCTTCACTTAGTTCTCGGACCATTTTTTCCAGTTCCTGAGGTGTATGGCTAAGAAGTAAAATGTCATCTGCAAATCTGAGATGTGTCAGGTGTTCGCCATCCACGACTATTCCCAATGATGACCAATCAAGGTTTCTGAAGACATCCTCCATAGCTGCAGTAAAGAGCTTTGGTGAGATGGGGTCACCTTGTCTTACCCCTTTCAGGATTTTAAAGGCATTTGTTGTGGTGCTTTCTAGATGTACACGGGCACTAGAGTCCTTATAGATGTTCTTAATTAGGCGAATGTACTTTCCGTCTGTGACCTGCTTTCCTAAGGCATTGAATAATGACTGATGGTCTAGGCTGTCAAATGTCTTCTCGTAATCAACGAAGCCAAGGCAGATGTCGAAACGGTATTCTTTTGCCTTCTCGATTATCTGGCTTAAGGTGTGGAGATGGTCTGATGTTCTATATCCTGCACGAAATCCAGCTTGTTCCTGTGGTTGATTTTCATCAAGCTGTTTCTCTACTCTAGCAAGAAGAATTCGTGTGAAGATTTTGTATATATGAGGCAACAGACTAATGGGCCTGTAATTTTTGATGTCCTTCATGTCCCCTTTCTTGAACAGTATGATAACTTTTGATTCATTCCACTGGGTAGGTACTTGTTCCATTTGCATGATCTTGTTGAACAGTTTTGTTAAGATTGATATGGTGTCCTCTCCCCCCAACTTTAAAACATCTGCAGTCATTTGGTCCTCCCCTGGAGCCTTTCCCCTTTTCATCTGGTCTAAAGCACTCTTCACCTCTTCCTTAAGTATTGGTGGAACATCATTTGATTTCTCATTCCAGTCCTCATTTACTCTCCAGTCGGGTTGGTCTGTGCTATAGAGTTCTCTATAGAAGTCCTCAATGGCTTGAGTAATCTGTTCTTTGTCATTAACTTCTGTCCCATCTTTTGTTTTCAGTGATGACAGAAGCTTTTTACCCCTCTCTAACTTTCTGTTGATGATTTTTGGTCCTTTGTGGTTTTCTAGCACTTCACGTACCATCTTGGTCCTGATCTTTCTCTTTCGCTTTTTTCTCATCTTGCGAATTGTTTTATTCAGCTCTGTATATTCAACTTGGTTACGTGTTGATGTCTGTCTGGAGGGCTTAAGGGCTTTCCTTTTCTCATTCAATCTATGTATCTCCTCTCTTTCCTTGTCTGTATTGTTGCCCTCCATTTTCTCCCCCTTAGCTAGCTTTTCCGCTTCATCCATAATTGTTCTTGTTATTTGTTCGTAGAGAGTGTCTAATGGTTGGTTCTCCATTGAATCTGCCAACACTTCAAACCTATTGTGTAACTCAAGCTGGAACTGCTCCTGCTTACTGGAAAGTAGTTCTAAGTTAATATGTCTCCTCCTAGGCTTCCTTACCCTTCTCACTCTTTCCATTTTCTTGTTAATCCTTACTTTAGCTCTAACAAGTCGGTGGTCACTGCCTGTATCCACCTTTGGTACTGTTCCCACATCCATCAAGATTCTACGATGATCGCAAATTATGTAATCTATCAAGTTGTGAGTTGCTGCATTTGGGCTTTCCCATGTCCAGTAGTTTTTGGTAGGTTTTTTGAAGTACATACAGGTACTATATTTGCCTCTTTGAACAGATGTTTATGATTGGTAGAGGTTAGAAGGGACATTACAAATGGGGGCTGGATTGAAATGAGCAGAAAACAAGGAAGATATGCGCATAGTAGGAGTAGGGTGAAAATAGGGCATGCATATGAAAAGGATATTGGAAGTATGTAATGTCCTCAATAGTCTAATATATACTCATACATTGTACAGTGAAGAAAATATTGAGGGGCGAAAATCTTCTTTATACTCTTGTTCTCGTCATTGTAATCAATATTTTACCTTTAATTACTTTTATTGTGAACACGATCTACACGATGATGTAGCAATTTTCCCATGCTAATTTATTTCCTGATTGTTGAAATGATTCAAGTGCTGCCTTGGGTACCATACCATATTTATAGTTGGGAGTCTGTGTGTGTCTTGAAGGCTCCCATGATGCCAGCACAGTAGGCAAGAATCTCCTGTCACATTATTTTTCTCCAACTTTTTCATCAACTTTTGGCCGAGTTCATTACAGTGCACAGTTGGTTGGCTGTAGTACTTTAAATGCACCAGCCATTATAGTACATACAGGTACTATATTTGCCTCTTTGAACAGATGTTTATGATTGGTAGAGGTTAGAAGGGACATTACAAATGGGGGCTGGATTGAAATGAGCAGAAAACAAGGAAGATATGCGCATGCTTTGTGTGTATTCTGACAGAGCCAGAATGCGGCTGGGCCACTATTTTTCCAAATATCATTTCAAGTCTGATGCATTCAGCTGCAAGGCTTTGTGTGTACATGTACATGTACCAGGGGGAACAAATCTTTAGGGGCTTTTTTATATTCCTGATATCATGAAACAGAAACACTGAGCCATTGTGTGCTAATCCTTCATTTTCATATCTGCCAATAATATTAATATTCTTTGTGGAAATCACCCTGAATGAGACGTGTATAATTTCAAGAGGAAGGGATAGCAGGCACTACATTGAGAGATGTTTGCAGTTCTGCTGCAACTTTAAAATGCATTGCTTGTCTTCCTGGACAGGTATCTAATCCTGCGTGCTGATGCTAGTGATACACAGATCTTGTGGTGTTTTGGGATGCTAGCATACAATGCCAGGCAGAGATGGCTCATTGCCATTCCTCCATGGATGGCTTCAGCTCCCCAAATCATGTAATATGCAACCCTCAGTCATGTCCATTTCCATGTAATTGTGAGCATCACTGCTTAGCTGCCGTGAGAGAGGGGAAAGAGAGAGAGATAAAGTGGGAGAGAGAGAGAGAGAGAGAGAGAGAGAGTGTGAGAGAAAGAAAGAGAAAGAGAGAGATGATAGAGAGAGAGAGAGAGGAGCAGAGACAGGGACAGAGATAGTGACAGAGACAGACAAAGCGATGTTCTTGTAGAAATACAGAGAAAGAGGAAAGGATTAAAGGACAGATGGATTGGATTGAAGAATCGATGAAGGGAGGATGAAATGTAATGCCCCTTTTATAGTTCGCGCTGACTTTACTTCAGAAGCGGGGTAACTTTAGCATGGGGTAAGTCGTTTTATACTGCCTTTTCGACCACCTATGACGAGAGCGAGACCGGACTAAATGCTGTGGTAACCTATTGCCCAATCAGCTGTGATTCCCGCTCGCCATGCATGGGTCACTGATTTAGTCCGCGCTAAATTGAGAAACCTTTTATACTGAAGTTAGCTCGGGTCTGATGCAGACCTGACGCGGACTTGATCCTCCTCTCAGCCAGCACTAACTTTAGCTCGGGCTAAATATTTTTCAACCTTTTATAGTGAGAGTTAAAACAGAGAGAGGCAGAGAGAGAGAGAGAAAGAGAGAAGGAGATAGAGAGGGGATTGGGGAGTGGTGATGACTGGCATGAAGGGGTGGCAACAGAGAGAAAGAGATGGTGAAGGAGACCGACATTAATCCCGTTCATGTACGCCACCGATCCACAAAATAAGCGCAACCTTTGCGGCAATTTTGCCGATGCACTACTGGTAGCTGTGAATATGAACTGAAGTCACCCAACTAATGTAATATTTGCTTCCTCCTTTCTTCCACTTATTTTGCACACATTTTGCAGATTGAGACATAGTAAAAATACTGCAATATTGTAGTAAGCGAATCTTATCAGCTGCGTCATTAAAATAGCCGTAAAGGTAGCGGCTGGCGCATTGCGCTCTGGCATGTGATTCGCTAATCGCACCACTCTTATGGCAAAGCGGAACTTGTCATCATCGCATGTTCGTTCTGTCGAGGGGTGTGGCAAGAGTCCACTTTGTCTAAAACACTGCAATATTATATTTTTGGGGGGTGTGTGCATCTGTAATATAGCAGTAGTATGATTGGTTGTGGTTTCTGAACAGGGCTATAGAGACAGCAACATATATACTAGATAGTGAGAGAGATAGAGGGAGACACACACACATACACACATGTACAGAGAAGGGAAAGAAAGAGAAGGGGTGAAAGAACTTTGATGCACAAGTACACTACAGCTCAAAGGAATTGGCATAGGGATAGGGAGATGAAAGAAAGGGAATGAGCCGCAGTATTAAAGTGTGGTATATTTTGTTCAGTTCAGCATGAAACACAATGCATTTTAGGCTAAAGCAGCCAGACAGAATAATGAAGAGTTGTGAGAAACCTGTGAACTTGTGCACGCTCAGAAGTTGTTAGGGATACATAATTCATGGAATAGAACACATCCCTTTCATTAGGAGTAGGGTGAAAAAAGGGCATGCATATGAAAAGGATATTGGAAGTATGTAATGTCCTCAATAGTCTAATACATACTCATACATTGTACAATGAAGAAAATATTGAGGGGCTAAAATCTTCTTTATACTCTTGTTCTCGTCATTAAAATTACTATTTTACCTTTAATTACTTTTATTGTGAACATGATCTACATGATGGTGTAGTAATTTTCCCATGCTAATTTAGTTCCTGATTGTTGAAATGATGCTGAAGTGCTGCCTTGGGTACCATACTGTTTCACATGAAACAGATATAGCTTGTTGACTTCTGCTTTGTTTGCCTGGTTCAGTAGTATACATGTATGTCCAGTGTTTGACTACATACATGAAGGATGTTGCCATGTTGGAAGGTAGTGGGTCTGGAGAACTCGATCTGCCTGGAGGGGGCCTGGAGAGACATATCAGATTATGGTTGTCTGCATGACCCTTCACCGCACCACTTGCGCTGACTTCCTGCGAAACAGGTCTTGTGGCTTTAGCTTTCCCTGCGAGCCCTATCCATCTTGAAATATGTCTTGGCTTGGGGGATGGGAGGGGGGGTGGGGGTGGGGGTGGTGGGGATGAGGGGGGAGGGGAACATACCCACGCATTATACATGTAGTTAGTGGGACTTATAAATACTTGCAAGCCATGTAGGTTGATGGAACCAGACGTGCATGTGAAAAAAATGTATGGTTGCTCAGGATGATTCATCATCTGCAAAAAAAGAAAATAAAATTAGTGAATTTCCTCATACATGTAGGAGAAGTGCAGAGCATTTTTAGGGTGTTCTTTTTATGACATTAGGCTTGTAAAATAGCCCCCACATACATATTTGTTTTTTCCTCTCTGAGACACACATGTTTGATGGCACTGATTCTCCTTAAGGAAAGAGAGTTCTATGGAATACAGCAGACAATATGTATGTTAGCATGATACATTTACAATTTTTCATGCATAATTGCTCTAATTTTTTCAAAGAGATCTGAGATTGGAATGTATACAATTACATGTAAATGCTGTATGGCTCATGAAAACAGGCATTCATATTAATTCCTCTGGGCATGTGCATATGTATAAAGATCTTCACAAAGAAAATCAGGTATCCTTGGTATCTGTATTCTTTGGGAGCCCAGTTGCATTACTTGGACACTTTCAATGTAGTATTGATCAAGAGAGAGTGAGAGAGAGAAAATCAGAGATTGAGATACAAAGAGAAAGGTAGATAGATAAAGAGAGGGAGATTGAGAGAGAGAGAGAGAGAGGGAGGGAGAGAGAGAGAGAGAGAGAGAGAGAGAGAGAGAGAGAGAGGGCAGGGGGATTGAGAGAGATATATAGAAAGAAAGAGAGAGACAGACAGAGGGAGGGACAGATGCCAGGGGGAGATTGAGAGAGAAATAAAGAAAGGAAGAGAGAGAGAGAGAGAGAGAGAGAGAGAGAGAGAGAGAGAGAGAGAGAGAGAGAGAGAGTGGGGGGGGGGGGGGGAGGTAATTGAGAGTGAAATAGAGAAAGGGAGGTTCTTAGAAAACTAGATAGAGGGAGAAAGATGGAAAGGTTGAAAGAGGAAAAGAGAAAGAAATAGAGAGGTAAAGGGGGGAAAACACGAGAGCAGTCATAATGCATCTTGCATACAGTATGTGTAAGTCGGGGTGTGACGGGTAGGTAGAGAGGAAGAAAGACTTGTCATGCATATGAAATCGGATGATGATAGAAGGATCATGGACAAGGAAGCGGAGAGACAAACTAAATCCACTTCAATATTTACGGGCATAGATACAGGTGGGATGGATGGCAGACACAGAAGCGCCGAGAAGTATAAACTATTCATTGAAGCGTAGGGGTTAGGGGGGATAGTATGTACATATTGAGAAGTTGTGGAGGTGTTCATAAGTAGGGAGATAATCTGTGAACATTTGCCCTGTTGTAAGTCGAGATGTACCATTCAGAAAGGGGACCTCCAAAAAGGTTGAGGCACACACTAGCTGTACAAAGAATGTACATGTATAAATGTAGCTTTTGATCTTGACTGCGAATACATATAATATTATAAACATGTACAGCACACGTAGGCCTAAGAGGAAGTCAAGTCAATACATGAAGGTGATTCAGACACTGTACATTAGCTGCAAAATTGTGCACTGACGTGTAGTTGTTGTACCACAAAGGTTTTGCACATGGGCTGTGACCTAGTTGCTTGTAATGTTAAGGCTTGACTTTGATTACAATCGCAAATTGTACTGAATGAGAAAGTACCCAAATCCATGTTTCTCTGGATACTCCTCATTTTAACAAGTATAGAAATATACAGCATGTTTAGTTTACATCAGGTACAAATGTAAACAAGGAGGGGGGCTTTGTATACATATTTCTTGATTTGACTTGACTTTGCCTTATACATACACAAGGGAATCTCAAATGTAACCATGGAAATCACAGCCGCATAACGTAATGTACAGAGGCCCCAGACAAACCTACCAGTATAATGAGTGTTGCGAGGGGAGGGTCCATACATGTACGGTACACGTATGTTATACATGAACTGATATGCATGTCATTTCATGGCCTGACTTTGACACACGATGAATCAATGCTTGCCTGAAGAGATAATTGTCATTTCAAGCTGTGCCCAGCGAGCAAGCGAGGGAGCGAGTGAGTGAGTGAGCACCCACGCCGGGCTGCTGGCTGGGGGACATAAGCTCAGTTCAAATAATGAATTATGGCTGGTATCGGCCAGACGTGCACTGTGGCTGCCCCACCCAAGTTCAAGGAAAGGGTTAGCCTTCTGCTCCCACCTGCTCTGAAATAATTCCTAAAAAGGGGAATTAGTCTTGTATTTATTTTTTACCGAAGGGGGATATAAACTTGTTCATTGCATTGTCAATTTAAAGCAGATGTAGATTAAGCTCCTGCATGTAAGAGCAAAAGGTGTAATTGTTGACCTTGGCGTGTAAGCTGAGTTCAGATAGGGGATGAGGGATAGGTGGATTGTTCCCAAGAATTGAACTTGTACATGCAGGCGTATTACGTCATGTGTAATTGTTTATTGCGTTTCTAGCCTATTAGTTTACCTAGCATCAGAATTCATATGTGGAGAGGTGAAAATTTTCCATGAACCTATAGTCTGATTGATTTATTCCTTGATGAATGTTGTTGTGAATATAACTTGACATGAATATGTAGTACATTACATTTCTATTTTATTTGATTGATTCTTCTGCTGCATTGTTGTTGATTCAAGTGCTTTAACATACATGGAAAATTGGAAGAAATCAAGCAAACATAGCAACCCTCAAACCTCACCTTTATGTCCGCTGAACCTCCACAAAGATTTACTTATTTCATTCATATAGAACAAGGGATTTATTGCATGGAAATAATTACGTATTCATTTGTGGGGCAACATTACAAACCTGGGCCCTGTCTTATAAAGAATTACAATTGATATCAATCGTAACTCCGTACATTAGAGAAAGGGGATTGAACTGATTGATACAGATCAATTGCAAGTCTGTATAAGACTAATGTCATGAAAAGAACACCCTGAACTTTTCTGCTCTAGACCTTTAGAGTAAAGTTTTTTTCCTAGGGGAATTTTCTTCAACTGACACATCTGTGTGCTTACTTTTCATTCAGAACATGTATCCATCTTGCCCTTTTTCATCTTCCCTCTCTCCCTTCAGTCGATGCGGACGAGATCCGCAGGCTGGGCAAGCGGTTCAAGAAGCTTGACTTGGACAACTCGGGCTCCCTGAGCGTGGACGAGTTCATGTCGTTACCGGAGCTTCAGCAGAACCCCCTGGTGCAGAGGGTCATCGATATATTTGATGAGGATGGCAACGGGGAAGTAGACTTCAAAGGTAGGTCACATCAACAATCAACTGTTTAACCCTTGGTGCCAGAATAACCCACGAAAATGCCTGCAACCCCTTCATTCGTGAAAATATCTGTACACAGATATATGGGCTTATACAATAATTAAGGGTATCTCATACATACTTTCTTCAGAACAAAATTGTCATGAATGGTTCAGATTTGCCCAAACCGTTCCTGACATACAAAAAATGAAAATGACATTTTCTATGACATATTGGCCATAGGCAACTCACTTAAAAGATGTCAGGGGAGATCTGATATAAATCTTTGATAAAGTGATAATTGAATTTGGGTCTGAATGTGGGGACATTTGACCTTTCTTGCTTGAGCCTTTACTCTAGTTTTTTTTTGTGGAACTGCTCTGATAATTAAAATGGACAGGGAAAAGAAGATTGCCCTTTTCAGAGATAAAGAAGGCACTACTGCTATGCGTTCTGTTGTCTTGTAATGTAAATTCCTGCTTACAGTGGCTGATATTGTATTACTTGCCTTGTCATTATACTAATGATTATTCACAAAATAATTGGTAGGAAGGATGAATGAGCATAATGAATACATGGTTTCTATGAGAAACATTCACAAACAAGTGGTTAAAGTCTTCTTTGCTTTACTCTATCATGGATAAGTATGATTCTCTGTGGGTCAGAGAGGGCGCTGGTGTTGGATCTTCAATTCCACATGTGGTGCACCCCAACGTGGGTCGGTTTGCTTACTGGCTTGCAGTCATGATTTCAGATGGCTTTCATCTACAGTACAGCTCAAAGGAATTGGCATAGGGAAAGGGAAGAAAGGGAAGGAGCTGCAGTTTTAAACCGCGGTATGTTTTGTCCAGTTCAGCATGAAACATGATGCTTTTTAGGCTAAAGCATTGTGTTTCATGCTGAACTGGACAAAAATATGCCGCAGTTTAAAACTGCGGCTTCTTCCCTTTCTTACCTTTCCCTTTCCCTATGCCAATTCCTTTGAGCTGTTGTGTATGTTGGTCTGCTTCAGAGGTAGTTTAGACCATTGTCTGGATGTAAACAGGGTTCACATGATCACTCTTGTGAGTTTACCTGGCTTTCTCCTCTTTCAGTGATCTTGGGTTATCATGCTAGTTTATATGATACAATGCATGAACCAATGACTCCTTTGAGACGATTAAGGGTGTGTTTATGAACTCTTTTTTTGGTAGAATTTAGGTTTCCAAACGCGTTAAAAAATTTTTAAAGGCGTTTCAGGGAGTTGATAAACGCAAAGCTGTTCTGATAATGGGGTTCGGAAAGCTGTTTTGAAACATGCAAATTTGTGCAATCCAGAAACGCATTTAGAGAAGCGAGATAAGCGCAAAGCCGTTTTGAAACGCGTTTAAACCACATGTTTTCGGTGACAAGGCCGGTTTTTTACTTGGGCGATTGAGTTGATAAACGCACTGTTTTTTTAAACGCATTTGGAAACGCGTTTGTAAAGGCCTTTGGAAACGCGTTTCAAATTCTGAAAAGATGATACACACGCCCATAATATGCCCGTAGCATTCCATAATGACTCATAAATAGAAGTAGAAACATGTAGGTATGGTAATGGTTCCACAGGCACTTCCTTCAATATTCATCGGCTTGAATGAAGCTCACTGTGGGAAATATCCACACAAGAGTTTGAAATCAAGGTCTTGATGAAAAGCTATTGGGATCATGTGGGCGGGAGATCTGAATACCACACATACATGTAAGTGTGTGTGTGTGTCATATCGCCAGCTATGCACAGACAGAGTCAACACCTTTGTTCCCATGACAACACCCTGACATTTATATGACGCTATTCTAGCCATTTTATGTGGGCTGAAGATTGACAGACAAGTCAAAATTGTATGGTGAAATGGGTCACGTTGTGTGGATAAAGATGAAATGTTTATATGGATGTGAATACATTAAGAATAAGCCTGTGATGCAGTTTTGTAATGTCTTATACATGTAGGTCAAAAGCTAGTGCTACTGTATGAACATCATGTTACTCATCGTAGTCTACACATACACATATGTAGTAAAAATGATCAGTAGTATTGTGGCATTATCAGACTGCAGAATTGGGGTTTTCACAGAAAATAACAGTAACGCTAATCCACAAACACATACCCTACAGCTCAAAGGAATTGGCATAGGGAAAGGGAAGAAAGGGAAGGAGCCGCAGGTTTAAACCGCAGTATATTTTGTCCAGTTCAGCATGAAACATGATGCTTTTTAGGCTTAAACAAAGCCTTCCCTTTCTTCTTTTTTCCTTTTCCTATGCCAATTCATTTGAGCTGGAGTGTACACACACACACTAGGAGATGTCAGCAGTGTTTGTTACTTCACTTGTGCAAGTTGGAAAATAGCCCTCACAATTGTGGTAAATTTACAATAATTTGTACAGATTATGATGGACAAAGTCTCCTCTCCCATTTCCTTCCCGTCACTGTGAATGAGCGGAAATTGGAGCATGCATCACATTGAGCTTGACTGCTTCATTTAGCGAGATCAGCCATCTCCCTCATGCAGAAACAAAATATTGATTGTTGCTATGGCAGTGGGACAATAATTATGAATGACATTCTGGCAGTTATGACCAAGGGCCCAGGCCGTGGCCAAATGTAAGGCAAAAGCACACAGGGTAGTGCGTGTAAGAGAGTCATGAATGTAATCATACGTTTGACTGAACAATTTTTGTTGACCAAGTCATGGTGGATAGGTTTCGCATAAAGTGCTCATCAATAACAGACCCTCTAGCAAACATGTATGTGCACATGTGTTTTGAGGTTTGTGCACATATATGCAGATGTCATGTGCATGTTATATGCTGCCTCTGCAGCTGCTATGAGAATTACATCAGATTAATGGTAAAAGCATTTGATATGACATTTTACTTGTCTTCATTAAAAGAAGAGTGTTGTATATGCCACGCTTGTACTGGTTTCAGTACAGCGAGGGCAGAGGAGAAGGCCAGGCAAAGAGAGCCGAAAGAGAGAGAGAGAGAGAGAGAGAAAGAGAGAGAGAGAGAGAGAGAAAGAGAGACATAAGGAGAGGTTGGGGTGGGGGGGGGGGGAGGAGGGAGCAGAGGAAGGGAGGATGGAAATGATATACAGACAATCATACAGGAAGAAAGAGAGAAAGCAAGAAAGAAGAGAGAAGGAGGCAGAGTAAAGGAGAGGGTTAAATGAGAGAGAGAGAGAGAGAGAGAGAGAGAGAGAGAGAGAGAGAGAGAGAGAAATAGAGAGAGAGAGAGAAAGAGAGAGAGAGAGAGAGAGAGACATTAATGTACATGTACTGTTAGGCAGGGAGAGTGAGGAGTTATAGGCCTTTAATACTCATCATTGTTTTCTTTTTGCATATGTTCACAAATGCTATGTTTTGTGTGACACAGAAAGAGGTTTATACATGTACATAAGCTCTTGAAGCTTATTTTGATCTTTTTTTTATAAAGAATATGCATGTTACCCATTACATCTGGTACCTCACGGCAAAACGAATTTCACACATTTGTGAAAGCAGACCATGCATAATTTATATATGCTGATAATTCTAGTCTATTCATGAGACTGATACGATCAATCATTTTCCAGCCAATTACAAAATATGATGTGAGCATGTACACGTTCATGTCAGTAATCATGGCAGAACCATTTTGTTGTCATTACCTGGGTGCAGTTCTGTTTAGTTTAATGTTTTTTTTATTACTACAAAAAAAAAAAACAATGACAACAAAATGGTTCTGCCATGATTACTGACATGAACGTGTACATGCTGTATTTCTGGATGATTCTTTCATGGTATCCTGAAATCAAACGAGTGGTTGTGGCAGAAAGGCACTCCACTGATTATGGGTCCTGTAGTCTTATCCACAACTACCCCTCACCTTTAGAGAGTGAATTGGTATTGGTAACACTATGAATGTTACAGTTCAGTCACTGACATACATGTATGCTTCACAATAAAGGCATTGTACATTAATGCGCATTATACATGTACATTGTGCTTTTTCCCCCTTACCTTTTTAATTTCATTTTTACAGGCCTAGACACATTTCATGCCATTATTTTGCTGTTTTTTGTTTGTTCTTGCAGAATTTATCCAGGGTGTTTCACAATTCAGTGTGAAAGGAGATAAAGAATCAAAACTTAGATGTAAGTATCCATACTAATATTTTCATGAGTTCTGCATGAATTGCTTTCTCAGGTAAAGCTCCTGAAAATGTGATGATTATTAATACCGGTAGTGTAGTTATGAATCAGTTATATAAGCATTTGGAGACTTTTATTCGTAGAGGGACTTCTGATCATTCATATTGGATAAATTTTGATGCAGTTTGCATGGATTTACAGAGACAGATACAAGACTACTGATTTAAGATTTAAACAAAGATAATATCTAATTTCGCTCAATTTAACTGTAAAATGTTATCGTCCTTTAACTTCAATATTGCCCAACTCTTGTTTGTTTACTAATAAATACTATTTAGAAAATAGTAAAACTTTCGGTAACACCATGTGGTTGTATTCTTTTGGATAATTGGCCCACTTATGGGGTGAAGAAAGGAAAGAAAAGTGAAAAAAGGAGAGGTGAATTTTTATATTTTATAACACTTACACAAGACTATTTTTGGCTTTAGTTTTCGTTGTTTTAAACCGAAAATAAATGGGATGGAATGGAGGTAGAAGAAGAGGGTGGGTGTTGATGAGAGTTGTGAACTAGCCACAAAGTAGTAAGAAAGAGAAAAGAAAGAAAAGGAAATGAGAAAAGTGTAGAAATGTTATAGTCAGTTCTGCAACTAACTATAGGTTTCTTTCAAAATCTGAAAGAGGGAGTATCAGTCTCGATGTTTCGGGCAGTGTGCTCTGTCCGTCATCCGGAGAATAACTCGAAGAAACTAACGAGCGCGCTGAGTATTTACACGATCCGAAGGGATCCGAAATAACCCGAGAGTGTCTTGTTTGTTTGTCGCTCAGTCTTCTTCAATATCTACGACATGGACCGAGATGGTTTCATCTCCAATGGGGAGCTGTTCCAGGTGCTCAAGATGATGGTGGGCTCCAACCTGAAGGACACTCAGCTGCAGCAGATCGTTGACAAGACCATCACCAATGCAGACCTCGACGGCGATGGCAAGATCTCCTATGATGAATTCTGCACTGTGAGTAGTTACTTTCATGTCAACCTAGCCATTGCCATTTCAGATGCAGATGGCACTTGCAAGATATTCTCAAAGAATTTTGCACTTTAGGTTGGCTGACAGTAGAACAAAAAGAACTTTTTTATTTTGTTTTAAAAAGCTGATTGTTTTAATAATGGGAACAATTCCTAATTGAATGATCGATAGTTTTTTTATAACATGATAATGTTTATTTTACCGAGTGGAGCCTTGGGTGTTCCTTTAGATATTGACTATAAATGGTTCAGATTGTAAATTGTAAGGTTGTTGCAAACATAGACATTTATCAAAAATTTGTGGCAGATGTATATGATATATATGATATAAATGATATATATGACATATATGATATATATATATGATATATATGATAGATATGATAGGTATGATAGATATGATAGATATGATTAATAATAATACACAAGTTAAATGGATGACTGGTGGATTCGTCATGTTTATTGTGCAATATATATGTGATATATGATATATGATATATGATATATATCATATGTATGATATATGCATGATATATATGATAAATGTGATATAAGTGAGGTACATTTCTTAATGAGCATGTGTCTGTGTTGTTTTCCCACAGGTTGTTGCGAACACAGACATTCATCAGAAGGTTGTGGTGGATGTATAGCCCCTCCTCCTCCCCACAGCACCAGGCTGCAGTTGCTTATTTTCCTCACCCTTTCTCTTTTCTTGTATGTTTTTATCTTCAATGCAATGTTCAGTTTGGCAGTTTTTATCAAAGCAAAAAAACAAAAAAACTTTAAAAAGAAAGTGTAAAGAAATCATGGTTGAGCGGGAGGAGGAGGAGGAGGAGGTGATTGGCTGTCATCAGGTCTTGTCCGAGCTTCTTCCCACCCCATCAAGGAAGATGCTTGTTTCTCCCCTGCGAGTAACGAGAATGGCTGATGTATGGCCATCTCAACGCACCCTTGCTTCTCAAGAACTCTACTACAACGCCAAAGAAAGGAAGTCTGCTCCGCGCTGATACGACTTGGGAGTCCATGAAGACTATTGACTGGTATGAAGAGAACTCTGCAGAGAAGCTGATCCATATTCAAAGCAATGAGTTAGTTTCCTGAGGGGGGTTAAAAACTCCCAGGGGGCTGTGTCTGCCTATACACCAACCTGGGTGAAACAAGTGGGTCCCCCCTTACCCCTACCCCCCCCCCCCCCTCCCACCCCCATCTCTCACCCCCTGTTAACCAAGCTTACCCATATTAATTTTATGCCAAGCATAAGTTATATACCATAATAGATATTCCAGAAAAAACATTAATGTAGGTCCATGTGTGAGGTATATATATTTAAATATATATATTCTATGCATTCTTCAGGATTATGAGTTGTTATGTAAGTGTTTCATACTATGTTTTAAGGGATCCTATGAGATGTAGCTTTACAATTAAGCAACCATATGTTTCTGGATGTCTTAGTTTGTATGTTTGTGCTGCTGTGATGTTGTAAGTGCGAGGATGAAAGTTCCAATCAGGCGTTAATTATTTCTGTCTCACTCTACCCTCTTTTAGAAAATTACAAGTCTATGGAGAGAATTAATTTTGAATTCTTGGGAGAAAGAGGGAGAGTTTGAAAAGCTGATCAGAAATATCTGAAATGTAATGTGACAAATATATCAGTATGCTCTGACAGAGTGCATCAAATTAAAAGTTGGTACCTGGTATTGTTTGATAAAAAAGATTCATGGGAGAGCATTATGTAAACAGTTTCCCAGCAATATTCACATATTCCGATATTTGCCTCTTTGTTTTCTATTTCTCCCCTTAAAAAATTGGCGTACCAATACTTTAAAAATGCACTTATGTTTGTAATGGTAGCAACGACATTAATTTACCCATGTCCTTCCTTTCATGGTACCGGTACGTCATGTTCAAATGCTTTCTTCCTCATTCCCTTCCACTGTTGACCTGTGAAACACTGAGACCTGTGAAACCTGTGAACAAGTCAGTGTGGCTTATTAAAAAGACATTCTGTTGCAAAGAAAATTGATAGCTTTATTTATTGATTAGAAAGCATTCATGAATGGTTTCTTTTATAAAGAAATCCAGTGGGATTTAAAGAACATGCTAGGACTTCAACTTAATCGCAAAGGTCCTTGCGGGTATACAGATAGCTGAATGGATTTAAGCTTGCCTCATCCTAAAAATGGTCGAGGAAGTTCCCTCTAGATACAGCCTCTCCTCCCCCGATGACAAGCCATGAGGCAGAAAGTATGAAGATATTCCTTTTGCATCTGTACATATCTTTCTTTTAATTATTGTAGTTAATGATATGTCAAAGAATGTTCATTTTCATTTTCACTTGTATGTGTTTGCTAGATAGGGATGACAAATGTGGTCATTTTTTTTCTTCTGATATATACGGGTAGATTGAAAGATTTATCTGTATGCCGTCTTTAAATTCTTGATCGTCAGAAAGTGTTGTAAATCTTAGTTTGTGTATGGTGAGTTCTTGATTTGCTTTGTATCTTTGGATGTTATGGTAGACAATGTAAGGTTACAAAAAATGAAATACTGTAAAATGAAATAGGCAATAGACTATTCACAGAGCATTTGTTGTTTTCATTACTTATGGATGCAATATATCAAGTTGTAATTGTTATTTTGTACGGGCAAGTTTGTAAACTGTTTTCGTACATTATCTAGAAACTGGTAGATAGGTTGTGTATTTAGAGTGTGTGCGTGTTATTGGCTTTGCCATTATTGCTGTTCAGTTCAACTTGTAGCACATTGGTAGATAGCAAAGTACATAATCACTATCACTTCTTCAAAAGGGGAAATTTACTGAGGTTTATATACCTGTCTGTATCAATTGTACGGCAAGAGTATGTTTTAAAGTTGTGGGAAATGTATTTGCCAATCCACATTTGTGGCATCAATGAAAATGTGTGATTCCTAATTTGTAAGATTTTTGTTTGTGTGTGGTTTTGTTTTCAAGAGACAGTTGAGCCTGATGGGACAAAATCAAACAAAGGTAGAAGGAAATCGTTACCACCCTAAACAATAGCTAAACAAAAATGTTTTCCATATACATGTACATGTAATATAACATCATTATAACTCTATTACTTTACTTTCAGAAATGTGACAAACTACCAACCATTTGAACCAATACCATCCCCACCTAGATGTGGCATGTTAGACAATACCAGCGGATGTCTATGACATTCTTGCATAAACACGGCATGTGACATATTTTAGAGCATTTGCAAGGAAATGTGCCATGTCAAATCATAAGATTTGGTGCCTTTGTGATGAAGCTCAACTAGATGGCATGAAAGCAATGATTGGAGAAAGTTTCTAACACTTTTGGTGATTTAAACGAGTAGATTGGAATATAATGTATGAGTCACGGATGATGCATGATGCGTGCTTGCTTGTTTTAAATGCACAGAACAGACATATGTGTTAATAACATCTTGGGGTTCTACTTTGAGTGCTGTTTTAGGGTGAAATATGCATATTTCATTTTTTCCATTTCCATTTGCTTTTGTACTTCATCACAAATGTTGTTATAAGCTCTGATATCTGAGATGAAACCTTCATCAATGTTATAACTTCTTGCCAGTGATAAATGATGTCACCTGCGACATGTTGATAGGCTCATTACATTACAGTCTTACAATGCAAAACCATTACATTAAGTCACTGAAAGCCATTGACATATAGTAAATAACATGGTATATATTGATATCTGTTATGAGGTTAGTTTGAATAAGAGAAACGGAGTCTAAATCTGCAGTCTTGTCATTGCACATATGACCCCATAGGGAATCAATTCTGCACCAGTGTGTATTTAGCTACCAAGTAATGTAGGCAATATGAAGACTTACTTAACATCAACACCTTTTGTCCTTCCTTCCTAAAACGCTTGTCTCCCATATGATTTGTAGTGTAAGGTATTAAGGTACATCAGAAATTCCAGTGATTATACTTCAAGCATTATGAATATGGATATGCTCATAAGGTCAACCGTGATAGTTAATGAAACAACCTACATTTGTTATTGAGTGATCCTTTGACATTTCTGATGACATCTTCAATTTTAATAATTTACCTGTGATATATCCTGACCAGAGGAAAATACAGGGTGTCATGTTTAAAGAGAGAAAAAAAAAATTAAGAGGCCTCGATATGGAGAAAGATTTATCTATCTGATTACGAATATCTGACAATTCCTTTTAGGTCAGATTTTCTCTCTTGTACGATTCAGAGCCTTAAATATGTCACTTGAACTTGTAAGTATGAGGCAGAAAACGAGTATACAGTCTTAGATTTGTAGAGAAAGATTACTTTAGTAGATGCCTGTTTGTTTTGGGGATATTGTACATGTTTTTATGAGTTTGTATTTTTTTGGTTCTTCATATAAAAAGATATGAATATGGATTGTATTGTTATTTTATGTTCTATGCTAGTCAGTCAAGAGTGAACAGTTGGATGTGGAAATCGTCAGATGAAATTCTATTTACTTGTCATATTTCTGAGGGGCAGGTTCCCATTTACAAGTGTGTGTGGATTGCGTTTTATGTTGCTTCTTATTAATTCCCTTTTTTGTGTTTGCTGTGATATCCCCTCCACACTTTTGTTTTGCACATTGTTAGATTTGAGATCTGTTATGTGTATTTTGGGTGGGGCTTAATTCTGTGTAATGATTTATGAATGTTTTTAGAGAGTGAAGCTGTAGGAAGAACAAGGTACATATGTTTTGAAGTAGCTGTTACACATCAAGATGAAACTCAGCCTCAGAGATCTTCAGTCTATTCACAAATGATACCATAAAGTTCATGTAATTGTTCTCACTCATCAATATTGGTGATGTCAAATATTCTAAGAGTGGCCTCCAATTGTATTCATAACAAGATTTGTAAAAACGTAAAAAAAAAAAATGTCAAAAAGCCCTAATTATCCACTTCTGCTTAATTCAGTCACCATGCAATTGAGTTTCGTTCATGGGTTGAGGGGATGGGAAACCACAAATGTCCATAATGATGTTCATTGATTTGTTGGTGTGCATCTATTACCTCATGTATTGATAAACATCATGCACCTCCACATTGCACTTACTGAATCAAAAGTTAATCTTTATATTAAAACAAACAAACAGGCGTAGAATATTTTACACAAGTTAGTGTGTATCAATAACAATATTGTTTTCCTTTGGCTTATTTGCTACAAAAACTTGAAGGCAAAAAAGTCTTAAAATGAGATGACATCAAATAGTTCTTTAATATCATTTGAATCTGTATTCAGCTTAATTTGGTAGTTGTGGTGATGGTACATGTACATGTAGATACATGTGGTTGAAATTTGCAGTGTATGTTCAAATTTGATACATTTTCATGATCATGATTATACGTAGGTATAGCTAGGACTGTCTTATCTTGTGACAGCAAACATGTAAACTGCATTTATGAAGAGAACCATTTGTATATTAGCTCGTACATATTATTGCAAGAAGTGAACATTTATGAAACGTGTAAAGACGTACATGTAGTCAGTAGATGAGAATTACCAGAACGATGTAATCTGTATAGTATACATGTTCCTTGTTGCTGCTCCGAGTATCCCAGTCATTTCAGACTGCATGGTCTAGTTCACAAACTTGTTATGATGACTCCAGGCCTTGTCTGAGGTTTTGCATTATAGCAGTGGGTAATGAATGCAGAAAAGTAACAGAACAGCAACAAGTTGCAGGTGGCAGATGAAAAAAATGTCACATGACAAGGCTTGTGAGAAGTTATGTTGATTCCAGGAAACTTGGATTGAACTAGTGCAGAAAATTAGTGACAGGTGGATAGATATTTGGAGCACTATGTTAACCAACCAACAAATCGCATTATGATATATTACTAACTTATCTAACATATACTCATCAGCTGCTGTATGATATATACTACTGCAAGGGATTGGGTCAAAAATGATAGAGGATGCTGCATAGGAAATTCTTCATTTGAACACATTGATTTTGCCCCATTTATTCAGTCTATGAATGTGTTTGATTAAATGTACAATTATAGTTTATTTTTTTTACAGTTGGATGATTTTTTTCGGACAAGTTGTATAATTATGATGTGCATGAAAAATGATATTGAAAATAGAAATATCTCACAATAGTCTCCCTTCTATGAAAAAGAAAACCTCAGACCCCATTTGTATCTAAAGTACATTGCAATTACAAAAACAAGCGGATTTTTTTATATAAGCAGTAATATTACTGAAAGTGTACTTTTAAGCTCTATTATGTAATTTTTAGAACTGACTGTGCTGTGGAGTTACAGTTTAGTATCAAATGGTGAGAAAAATCATGTTTAAAACATGTTCAATTTGATAATACGCCACATATGAAATCTACATCTTATGAAGACCAGTTAGGAATAATCAATCTTTCTTTGTGTTGATGAAATCTTGTGACTTTTCTTGCAGAGTCATTCTATAATTTGTGTTTGTAATTATGTCGTTAGGTGGACTTTATATACCAGGCTGAATTACATGTATAGATGATTGACAATACTCATTTCCATGATAAAAAAAAGAGTAGGTAAGTTACAGTTTATGTGTAGACTATATTATGTGTAAAGAAGAAGAAAGTGATCACGATTGGTAATTGTAATCTTTGATGAAAATTGTGGAAGTATTAGCGTTTAGATCAAATATATGTTGCATCGTTGCACATTTACATTTTTCTTGTATATTTTGATTGTGTTTGCAGATGATTTATATGTTTGGTTTTTTATTTCAGGTTTTGTTTATCTTGTATTGTGTTTTCACGATCTCTAAACTTTGTTGCCCCATGTGGAAGTATGTGTTCAAAATGCTGACCTTTTCTGAAAAGAATTGAAGTCTGTATTTTAGTGAGCATTAAAGTGCCCCATTCTCCTGAACGGTCAGTTGTAATGATAAAACAAAATGCTATTAACTGGTTGCATACATGTATATGTGACACACCAGTACAAATTTCTACGTAAGCTGTAAATGAACTCTTGTCGTGAGTGGTGACGTAGAATCCGGGAAGAATATTTTAAATTATGTGAAGAACCTCGGCCTTGTCTTCTGTCTAGTGTTGGACCCTTGACCCTATCAAAGGCCATTTTTTTGTAAACGAAGGCCACTTCTACTCGAACCTTTTCAGTTTTGGGACATTGGTGTTGGTCAAACTCCTGTGTCTTTTAAAAAAAAAAAATTCCGCATAATTGGAGCACTTGAATAGTATGTACAAATATTTAATGTAACAGAGTATAGCCCATTCCAGCAATGTCTTGAAGTAAAATTTCCATAGCTCCCACTTATAATAATTCACTCTGCACTGTACACCAATCACAAGTGTTTGATTAATTGTATTTGTGGTATAGTTTAGGAATCATTAATAAACTTATCTTTCACAGTCATTGTAAGAACTTGCCAAGATATTCAAACTCCATATGTTGACCTGTGTGTACAAGTCCATTACTTCAGTGTTCATTCTTCATGTGGAAGGGCAATCTATGTCAAGAGATCGTCTGAAATTGGCTTATACATTTTACAAAGAAAATGGAGACTATGTGAAACTGACGTTTTTAGTAGCAGCAGCTTGTAAACCTTCACAGTAGATGACCTTACAATTTGAATGTCATTTTTGTTAAAAATGTACAAGCTCTTTGCATATTGAAAACTTGTCTGTGTACAAGAAATCTTTGATGCTATGAGCACTAAAATTTTGATGTTTTCTCTTTTTCTTTTATTATTATTTATACCATACAAAAAGGTTAAGTTTTTCTTGTTCAATTAAATACTTCCTAATTTGGAAAAAAATAAGTTTTCTTTCATGTTGTATGTTATCACAGGGAAATTTTTCTTGTCACATAAATTGTATATTAATGGAAGAGGAAAAGAAAGAGACAAAGAGAGACGGAGAAAGCGAGAAAGGTAAGTAGAGAAAGCTGGAGATTGAGAGCTTGAGACAAGGATGAGGCAAAACAGAGAATAAATTACAAAGAAGCTGGCCTGTTTTTGTATTTGAAATCAACTGCATTAATTTCATATGAATATATTTGACATGACATATCTGTACAAAACGTGTAATAGTAAAGGATCTCAATACAATGCTTTTCAGACTTGGAATGACTTGACAACAGTACACTTGCTAGAAACAAATTTGCTACATCTGATAGAATTGCACAACAGATAACTACAGCTTATAACACTTCGCACATTTCTTTCTCAGTTCCTGAATGATTTATGGTCACATGGGAACATGTGAAACATGTGTTTACAGTTATTTGTACCTTGAAGCTTATTCATATACCAGTATTTGATTCAAAGGAATACACTAGGGGTACAGGATTAGGCACATAAGGGTACAGATGTTCAGACATTTTACTTGTCATTCAGTGTCAACAAATTGATGGCTATTGGGATTTTAGTTCTAACCAGTGAACATTCTGACTGTCACAACTTGACAAAAAGGCCTGAAAAAAGTGATTGAATATAAGTAGTACATGTATGTGGATTTATAAAATGAGTAAATACTTTCAAGAACTGGTAATCAAATCAACACATTGTTTTTGTCATACAAAGTTACGGTACTTGCTGTCAACATTTCTTTACCAATAATCGATGTTACCTTACATGTTCTTTGATTATATGGTGGGCAACACACAGAAAAAAAATCTTTTCTTTTTGCTTTTAAATTTTTCATGACCGTTGACAATTCTTTTTGTCATATTCTAGAAAATGTATTGAATACTTAAGTGTGCAATACAAAGCCTGAAGTAAAACCTGGAACAACATTTACTTTACATTAAATTATTATAATATGTGGTTCCAAAAGGAATATGACATCTTATTGACAATATTAAGGGTTTTAATCTCCCAAACTGAATAAATTATAACATAATACACAATCATGTACTAAATTGATGACATAATGGCATGTTACATGAATAGTCAATTGAAGTAATATGCTGGCAAACTTATGATACATTCAATGCCCAACATGGTTAAAACAAATGGAAATTCATGATTCTCTTAGTTGGGGGCTGTGATATCTTTTAATTCATGAATAAATGTAACTCTCTAGATGTTTAATACTCCTCAAATTTTCGATGAATTGCTTTTCAAATGCTCATGCTTTTGAGCATATCAATGTGTCATAAGAGTTTTGATCTTCAAGGCAAGGTATATGATTTATATACTGGTACATGCAACACATTTTACAGAAACAAATATTTACAAAGGCTATATAAAAAGTATAAAAACATCATCCATGGATATATTACTATATATAATCAAGAATTAAACTGAATGCACTCAAATGAACCCTGTACTGCGAGTAGAAATGTTATCAACACAATCACTAAGATATAATCATTGCTCCATTCTGGAAATGGTAATTGCGCAAGATAATTTGTGCTCAAAACAACATTTTGGGAGCTCTAGCTGGCCTCGGCTGAAAATACTTTTTGAGGAGTGTGTGGAAAGTTTTCTGTTTAGATGATCAGCATCTTCAAAGAATACAACAACACATGGTGTCCGATAGCCTTGTCTTTGTCAACTTAGACAGATGGACATCAAGCAAGATGCCAGTTTCTTCAGTGCATAACACATTACCAAGACCATGCCCAGTACATCAAACATGGTGGACTGGTGACACCGTCAAAGCTTGATTACAACACTAATGATGTCGATTTAAAAAAACCCTCCTTTTTTTATCATTTGTCAGACTTTCCTTATAATTTCACCAATCTCCTTATTACATTTGTTATCATATACTACCGGTAATTGATTTCTTGAGATGGTTTTGCTCTGTTCAGAGATCGGATGGTACTCCATTGCCAAGTTTTCTCTTCAAGTTTCTATGATGCAAGGCTCCCGTCTTGGTGAGAGTCAACTTCAAGGGATAGTGAATGTCCTCGTCAAAGATCTCCTTTCCCTTTGTCTTGGCCTAAAGGACAGAGCGAGACAGGGAACAGGAAAATACATTTAGTAACTGTGAAACAACAATAAGTAAGATGATGACAAGTAAAAACTATTAGCATAACTGACCTTTGCAGAACATTTCATGTACATATTAAAAGCGAAATCAGACAAATCTCTTGTCTCAACAGATCTTTCATTTTACTTAACCCTCTCAGTACCAAGCATTAAAAGCTACATTGGTTTACTACACATCTGCATGCCGATGGTAATGAGAGAGTTAAACTGGTCAGATCTATGAATGTTCTGAACTGGATGCCTACAGCTGAGTAACTCCATTGCCCTGCTTATTGTGTTGCATATATGATAGTCACAGTTTCAAATTGTGAGGCAATCCCTTTGCTTGAAGGTATGCATTAATCCGGAGGAGATTGCATGCTTAAGTACACCTATTTCTGTCGGTAAATTTAAACGAAAGGCATAAAATTTGGGGACTATTTAGAAGGCAGATTTAAAGGATAATGTGGAAAGTAAAGGGTAAACATGGATAAAAGATTCAAGGAATGGTACAGAGAAAACTCAAGCAATAGATGACAAGCAGATTCAATGGATGAAGCAAAATCAGAAGATTAAACAAAATGGTGAAAATACAAAGATTTAGGGAAATTGAAAAAGAAGAGATTCAAGAAATCTAAGAGATTCCCAAAGATTTGTCTTAGTAGCAAATAGAATAATCAAACAATGGGTGGAATAAATGAGAAGATAAAGATGAATAAAATTACTAGCAGGAGAAGAAATGTTCTACCTGTTGATACACTTGCCATACTCGAGGGTCATATCTCTCCTCCAGGGTCAGGTCAAACTTAATCTTGGCTTCTTGGCAGAACTTTTCCAAGGTGCTGCCTCGTCTTGGAGCAAAGATCACTGCCGTCCCCTACAAGGATGACCACAAAGAATATCAGCTTGCAATGTTCACCACAGAAGGCTAATTTAGCCTACAAATGGTATCAAACAGATCTATAAGAGTGGCATACAACATGATAATATAATATTGGAATAGCTGACAAATATGATTTCTAAATAAAAACTTGGAGCTATTGGAAATTAATTAACCTGCCTTGTGAATGTGTGTGCGTGTGTGTGTGTGTGTGTGTGTGTGTGTGTGTGTGTGAGGGAGGGAGAACAGTTCATTGACCCTTGACCTTTAACCTCATTTAAATACCACACAGGCATAGCCAACCTACTGCTTACCTTCCTACCATTCACCAACATACATTTTTAGCTCAAATTGTACTGTAAATGTAACAATTCACGGCAGGATCACCACCCCTTGACTGACATTCACATATCCCACATATCAAGTCCACATAATGGTGCTGAAGAAATAAAGATTCATTCAAAATACCTTGAAAAGTATGAAAGGAACTTGTGCCAAACACTTTATAGACACATCTAGCTATAGTTTAGGAAAGTTCAATGACCCATGAACTTTGGTCTTGTTTGATGCACATTAAATAGTGTCACACACAAATGAAGCTTTATTGGAATCCCTTTGTTGAAAATGTTTCAATGCTTTGTAATTTTTGGCTAAAATGTGGATACAATTCTGGTAGCTGTCATAAATTGGGAACTTACCGCTGGTGTCAAAAGACTGTGAATGGCATCTACCAGGTCTGCTCTGTACTGGTCAAAGAACAGACTATGAGAGAGAGAGAGAGAGAGAGAGAGAGAGAGAGAGAGAGAGAGAGAGAGAGAGAGAGAGACAGACAGACAGAAAGAGAGACAGAAAGAGAGAGAGAGAAAGAGAGCGAGAGAGAGAAAGAGAGAGAGAGAGAAAGAGAGAGAAAACAAATAACATTACCATCAGCAGTGCAAATAAAAGATAAACCAAAACCTATTATCCATGAGTAAGTAGCCACAGTGACATACTAAGTGTCCTAATACAGATAATAGGAATGGAGCTGCATGATATCCTTTGCACCAAAAGTCTAGTGTGGACTGAATCAAATGACAGACCAGGGAGGGACATACATACATACATACATACATACATACATACATACATACATACTTATATCACTGTCAGAGATAGTGAAAGTTAAGATGAATAACTCATTTGTTTCTCAAATCAGATTTTCAATCAAAGGTCACTTACGACGGATACAAGCATTAATAAGCCGTGTCCATCATTTTTGCCTCAGACATAAGGGTTTAGATGCATGGCGGTATGCAAGCTTCAACAATCTCAAAATAAACAAGCCCATTTTGGAGTATATGGTCCGTCTACAACGCTACATGCATTGATGCAGACATGGTTTCCGCTCTGTGTCTGTGCTGTAGTGATTGATTACATGTTATATACACAAATACATACATAGGCTGTAACAGCCATAACCAGACTGGAGAAACTTCTGACAAATTTACTTTGAGACAGAGATAGAGGCAGAAGGTATTCAGAAAGTAATAAGGACAAATGAGAAGAAGAGCAAGAAGAAGAAAGAAGACATGAAACGCACAAGAAATAGGAAGAATAAAGAGCAAACAAAGATTATGTAACAAGATAAATGAGACAGACAATATATGTGGAAAGAGGGGTATTGAAAAAAAAATATCCCTAAAGTGGAAGGGAAGATGCCAAGAAGCAATAGGAAATATAACTGAAATGTATAGGAGAGTATGTCAGGAGAATATGAGAGAGAGAGAGAGAGAGAGAGAGAGAGAGAGAGGGGGGAATAGATGAGGAGACAAAGAATATCAAGAAAGAGATAGGAAGAGAGAGAAAAGGAGTGAGAGAGAGAGGAAGAGAGGAAGAGAGAGAGAGAGAGAGAGAGAGAGAGAGAGAGAGGGAGAGAGAGAGTCTCCCAGGGTACACGGATATGCCTGGCTGAACTCACAGATCCTGGTAATGAAGCATCAAGGCATGCATACTTGGCATTCCAGACATTCCTTACCAGTCAGCACAGATGATGACATCTACACACTCCCTCAGGTCAGTGAAGCTGGCCGCCTCATTCCATCTCAGGTATCTGCAAGTAACACCAGTACAGATAGGTACTCAAATTTCGATACACTTTGAAACCAATAATTTAACCAGTCTGAACATTGAAATTTCCCAGTTTATTTCCATGTGATGTTAGTATCTGTGAAACCTTTCAGACAAAAATACTTAAACTTACCTGATATATGTCTATGTATATCTCTGCATAGGTTTCATACTAAAGTTGCTCGTAACAACTGGAAAATGTGTCATACTAGTTGCCTAACCCAGCAACAAACAATGTACGCAAGCTTGATACATACAACAAAAAATTACAGAAAATGTGATTAATTGCTGTCATTAAAAAAAAAATTAATGCATTTTCTATCAAAATATGAGCATTTGGAGAAACAATTCTGGATATTCCATTTACTCCAAATGATCTAATAATAATAATAGTCCACTCTTATATAGCACAATTTAACAGTTAAGTCTCAATGCGCATAAAAGAGAAAAAGAGAAAGAAGTAGAACCTTATTTAAGCAAAGATAAAATGATTGAAATCTACAATTCACTAAGAAACAAAAATGTTTTCAATTTGACGCGAAATTGGTCCTCAGTTTTAGATTCTCTAATAAAGTGTGGAAGTTTATACCACAGCATAGGTGCGGCACACTGGAAAGACCGCTGACCGTATATCTTGGTTTTAACGGAGTACAGCACTAAAAGATCTATGCCAGTATCTGTGAGCCACTGTGATATACTGTAATGAGTGGGTTTTTCACCATTAATTTGCTTTACAACACAATTTCAAATGTTAACACATACCTGACATTCACTTTAGTATTTGCAAAGATTTCCCTGTTTTTTTCAACAATGGCTCCTACATCTGACACAAAGTGATTAAGTTCAGGAAACATACAGATTAAAAAGATCACATGCACCTACATCATTATACCTTATCATTTTTGTTACTTTACAGTTATATAAGACCCAAAATAAATTCAAGTAGCAGTTCTCAACAATATTTGAAATTACAAGGAATGTACATGTACTTGGGATAATTTCATCCCTAAAATGTGTGTAGCTGTCTAAATAACAAACATGGTATCAATTTACAGACACAGCAAATCATGGGTTGAGCAAAAACTTCTGGTAGGCTATAATGAATGAGTAGTTATTCTAATAATTTGGCAGAAGTTGTGGGTTTTTTTTGTGTGTGTTTGTTTATTTGAAATATTTTTTCTCCACGATTTTCTACTCAATAGAAATATAATCATGTTCAACCATGGTTAAAAGGCTCCCAGATTGTCCTACAGTTTTTTTTTTTATTTATTGTCACATTTTTAAAACTGTTTTGATCTGCAATTCAATTTTTTCTGTGCACAAGCACATATAATGCATGTACCACATGCACCACATGCACATATATTTAGCCCAGGCCAGGCTCATTCATCAACATGCATTGTGACGTGCTGAAACCGTCAGAATGTATAATTAGCATGTATAATCCATTTAAAGTATCCATTCATACATCCAGCATGAAGTACATATTACCGTTACCAGGAAAAGTGAGGATTTTTAGCCTGCATAAAGTCATGTAATATTCCAATGTAGATAAACAAGATTTGGTTTGGGTATAATTGCTAGTTTCTTTTAACAATCATAATCATCTGAAACATAGGCACACATGATGTTATCTTGCTATGAATGCAATGCCTGTAATCCCAATATAATTCGTATTTAGTTATTGTTTCATTGAGTCTTTTGTTATTCAATGTTATAGACATTAGTAGTAAGGGCACTGCGGTATAGTGGTGAGAGCTCTTGACTAATGAAGAGAGATCCTGGGTTCAAGCCCAGCCCAGCCCAGTGCTATACAAGGTGTTTTGCCCATGTTTGTCCCTCTCAACCCACATGTAGTAAATGGGTACCTGGCAGGAATATGGTATTCCTGATCTAATTAGACCAACTAGCTACTAGCCCTACATACTTGGCTGCTTGGCTAAAGCCAGGGTAATATTTGAGCGTTTTGGGTAGTATTTTGAACTAAGAAAAGCGTTATATAAAAGCCAATTATTATCATTATCAAATATTACAAGATCTGTAATCATGGCAGAAATGCTCTGCAGTGACTATGGGTTCTACTCTTGTTGATTTCAGGGTCATGTTAAGAAATTGCCCCAAAATAAATAATCGTTGAGAGTTGAATGAATCGTGATGATGGAAAAATGGATCTGGCATGATAAAAAGGTCCCATAGATTTTATCCATCACCTAAAAGTCAAGTACACAGTTCTTTGTCTTGTAAAAATGAAACCAAATAAAAGGATACTTTCACAAGACAGGTCGTTCCCATCCGTCAGGATCACCCTGGATGCATTGCAGGTGCTTGCAACCTGGAATGAATAAAAATCACATCTCTTACTAAAGGGGATTGAAAACAGACATATAACAGCATTATTTGTTTTAAAAATGAATCCTGATCATTAATCTCATGGGAAACTCTGTTGGTTAGCAATAACATTCTTTACAGACTACTTACTTTTCTTGTGCACCAAGCACAAACAATACACTACACAAAACACAAATTGTCTACATGTAACATTTCTCAGCTAGATTACAAAGCTAGTGATTGCAAATATTTAAACATATATCCCTTCTTGTCATATATCTAATTTGTTGTCTTGTACTCAATTAAACTTTATATCATCAGGGTTTCTTTTAGTGCCTGTATTTTGCTCGATATCTGCAGACAATATGACAGAGTATCCTCATCTATGGTGATAAACAAATCAACTTGTAGGAATACTTTGAATTCTGTTCTCTTTGAAATGACAGGATTGCATCAACGTATCGGTAATTTTGTTTCTTAAAATTTGTATCTTACATAATGAAACATATTAAAATGTCAGAGATAAGAAAGCACAAAGTAAACTGTATTAAAGCACAAAGATCTTACACCATTCCCCAATAATACAAAAGATGCAACAAACTTTTCCAAAACTGCATGTATTTACAATCACAAATCAATTTCAAGGTCAGTTTGACATTGAGTGGTAAAAGGTTATCTGAAATTATTTGCCATCCAATTAAGTACATCTCTAATTAATAAACTCATTTATTTCTTCAAGAATCACTGTCATTGATTTATGTTTGCAGAACATTGCATATAAAGAAAACAACTAGCATTTGTTGGGGCTGATAATATTCAACCAATACATTGAGATGATTGATTCTTAACTCACATCAGTACTATTTTTATGAACTGTATCATTTCAACCGAACATACATTAAACTGCTCTTAGCTTTTTTCATTTTGCTAATTTGATACAAGCAATGAAATATCGTATGTATTTAGCTCTAAAGTAAAGGTTTTTCCTGAATGTGTTAAAAGGAAAAAAGAAAAAAATCAGTGAAAATGTTGATCAAGACTCACAGCAACGCCAGCCAAGCATGTCATGCCTCCCCCAAGCTCACACACGGTTTTCTCTCTGTGAAATGACCAAACCACACCACATGATCTGACTACAATCACATGAATGACTGAAGGATTAACAGTATGGCATGGTGTGCACAAGGATGAATTATGGATGGAGAAAATACATGTATCACTCCTAGTTAGGTTCATATTTATGAATGTATTATACATGAACGTTGAATTCAAGATTTCTTGCTCTGATGACCCTGGCTATCAAAATATCAGTCACGATGCACCTGATATGAAATATGATGTGATTTTCATGAAAATGATGTAATGAGAAATGGTAGGACACTTTCAATAAAAAATGAAAGCAATAATCAACCAACAACGGATTGAAACAAACAATAGCATGATTATCATCTGCAATCATTATTCTTGTGACAAAAATATGACCCATAAACAAATTGTGTAGTCAAATTCAAACCTGCCAGGCAAAAAGAGAGCAGGGCTTAATCACATGAAAAAGAATGAAATAGGATCCTGCCTTATGGAATTTAATGGAGAAAAAAATAGAACAATAATCCATTCTGTGATTTTCTCTACCATCTGGTGATACGAAGACTATGACACCTTTTTAGGATAGGGCCCAATACGTCTGGATTAACCTGACATCCTATCCCAGTAGTGGTATCTCTAAATAAAAAACACAATGTTGTGTGAATAGACATGCAAACATGACAGGCTGAAACTTACTTGAATATATCCCTGTTCTTAAGGCAATGATAGGCCAGGATTTCCTCGGATGGCCACACACCTTATACACCAAGACAGAAATATGAGTTATAAGATGAATGTCCAAGAATTTCATCAAAGATGTATACTCCAGTATTACAGGTGTGTCTACTTGGAATACCTTTTCAACTGTTATTGTCCATCAATAAAATGCAAATTCCTAAATGGCGTTTATTTCTCATTGAACTATACATGTTATTTGTTTGTATATATGTAAACCATGTTTGTGTGAAATGTCAAAGCAGGGCCCCCTGGTAGAACGGTGTGTTCAACCACTGAAGGGGCTACCCTGGGTTAATAATACCAATAAAAAAATAAATAGTACTGTAACACATAACGATCGCGCGGCGACATTTCATGACTTTTTTCCTCCGAGTCTCACGCAACTTTTAAGACCAAATTTGCGACACGGGGGTATGCGGTTCCGAAGTTACGTAACATTTTGTGCTTGCACGTCAGACCCAAAATTGCTCAAAAACGTGATTTCATGTACAAATCCAATGCAAATTCTGTATCTAGCCAAAATTCATAAATGTATCATTATTTTTATTTCTACTGATGAAAAACAATAGATTTCATGTTATTTATGACTGAAATAGTGTTGCCAACGATTTCCATCGAAAAAACAATGAAAAACATTAAGTCGAAAAAACAAAGAAATACATATGGAATTCAAAAAAACAATAAAATACATAAGAAAAAATGTGATATTGCCATTTTTTTATATCCTTATTTGATAATAACCCTAAGAAGACTGTCTGGACTGAAATCTAGCAGTTTTGGGGCTATATATTTAAAGATTTACAACCAAATTATGATTTTATGCATTAATTAGCATAATTAATTAATTAAAAATAAATTTGAATAATTTTGGCGCAATTTACAATTGAATTGTAGAGATTACGTCATCGGTGACGTACGTGCCAATTTTCGTCGCGATTGCGCGATCAACGGTCGAGATCTTGGGGGGGGGGGGCTGTTTTTGCCCCCCCAACCACCCCCCCGGGCTATGCGATTTAAAAATAGCCCGGGCTATATAGGGTTAAGCCCAAGAGATATAGATAGAGAGAGAGACAGAGAGATAAAGAGAGAGAGAGAGAGAGAGGGGAGGGAAGGAGGGAGAGAGTGAGAGAGAGAGAGAGAGAGAGCTAGAGAGAGAGAGAAAGAGAGAGAGAGAGAGAGCGAGAAAAAGTTGAATACTTACACACATTCCCTGTGTTGTTGAAGCCCATCAGCTCCTTTGGAGAGAACTGCTTCTTGAGATGTCTTTATGAACATGAATAAGAATTAAAATGATCATGAATCATCAAAATGAACAATGATAATGATCTAATTTAGGGTCTTATAGATTACCTGTACAGTGACAAGGGTAAACTACTAAATTATGAGACACACACATACACTACAGCTCAAAGGAATTGGCACGGGCAAAGGGAAATGGAAGAAAGGGAAGGAGCTGCAGTTTTAAACCGTGGTATATTTTGTCCAGTTCAGCATGAAACAAGATGCTTTAGCCTAGAAAGCATTGTGTTTCATGCTGAACGAGACAAAATATACTGCGGTTTAAAACTGTGGCTCCTTCCCTTACCCTTTACCCGATTTTTATTCTTTTGAGCTGTGGTGTATATGTACAGTGTAAAATTTCTTCTGTATAGCCATATAAAGAACTTTATATTCATGATTATATTGCATCTCTGTTGAATGAAAAGTTTCATCCCCAACAGTTCAAAGGTATCTTCAGTGTAAATCTTCAAGTTCATCTTCATCAAATCAAACATTAGTATCAGGAAGTCTGTATTGGATAAAGCGGTCACAGTAAATTACAAATCACATGTTCTTCCACTACCCTAAATGAAATAAAGAAATTAAAAAAAAAAACACTGAAAAATAATCTTATGAAATAACTTAACACACAACAGTGGAAAAATAAACTGAGGCTCAGGGCAATTTATTTTTACCCCCTAAATGTAAAAATTAGCCCCAGGCAAAAAACAAAAAACAAAAACACAAGTTTCCCCTATAATTAATAAGACAATACATCATTCACAATGTCCGTTTCACAAGACCAGGCTTGAAAAGGTGCTCTGATGAATAGATTTGATTTCCCCATGCCTGCCCATCCCTGGGATGTACCTGATGCATATAGAAAACTCCAGGTGCGACGGACAGGAGTACTCCATCCATGCGTATTGGTCCTTCTCCTTTCCGCCCAGGAGTAGCTTGCTGGAAAGCAGCTCGTACGAGCTGAACCTACGCACAGACACATCGTTGCTGGCGACACCATTGTTAAGGACACCACTGCCACCTTTGGTGGCCTGCGCTAATGCCTGTTAAGAGATTAATTAAACTGTCATTTCTGTGTTCCATTTTATTAGCTTGTTGGCATTGCTCATGATTAGATTTGAAGGCTTTGTAAACCTTGATCCAGTAAGGATATCAAAATTTACCATGAAACTGTAGTACTTAACCATGCAGAGGGGTGTGGCTCAACCATGCCCTACAAGGAATTTTAAATCTGTTCACAGCCTGTCACCTTTTTTTTTTCCATACTGGAAGTCACCCTGGTCAGTGTCCATGTGACAAAAAGCCAGCCTGCATAAACGCGGCCTGGCTCAGTAAAGAATTGGTTAATATAAGTTATTAAAGGGAAAGTCCACCCTGAAGTTAAGTTGGTTTTAATAAAAGCAAAAAAAAAAATGAAAGAAACACATGTATAAGTGAAGGTTTGATAAAAATCTGTCAAAGAAAAAGAAAATGAAATTAATTTTGTGATGTCACGCTCGAGATGCTCTCCCATATATTGTGGGCTAGTCGCAGTAATATTCAATACCACATTACCAGAGCAAAGGCTAAATAAGATCACTCTAGACCGAAAAATAAGTCTCTGTATTGCATCTGTCTCCTCTGAACGCCTTATTGGGGGTATGTCCAAAAAATGTAATTTCGAAGTAAAGAATGCCCCGAATGAGACGGTTATTCCTAAGACACTCTCGCTCTGGAAGTTTTTGATTGACATGATACTTGATAGAATTAGAATTGTGTTACTGTATTTTGTCTAACTATACTAGCAGAGTCTATAGCAAATGCATTGTTGATAATGATAAAATCAAAGTGCATAGATTCTACAAGGAGTCGTACGGGCAGCATTATCCCTACATATACTCCAGTACACACTAGTAGTTGTACTTGCCTTTCCAAGGAGGCGCCACCGTTGTCGGGCAACATCACGGCGATCCGTGGAATGCATCTTACATTCTTGAAAATGTTGACACTGTCACTGACATTGAAAGAGTTTCGCCTCAATATTGCAGAAATTGTATAATAGCAGAGAAAGAAAACATTAAATGATCCTCTTTTCTATCCATAACTGGTTGGAATATTGAAGAACACAGATGATGAAGAGGCAAAATAAAGCTGCCTGAAGTAAAACTAGAAGGTAAAGCAAGCGTCGACTTAAAGAATATAATTCAGTTTTTAGCGAGCTACGCATGGGGCGCCGTAACTGGTTAACCATGGCCGTGCGTACCACTGTACATACTGCACTGCAGCTAGCGAGCTATGGGACTGTACTGTGTCTGTGTGGGGCCCTGTCTGTGTGTACACGGTTGCAATACGCGATTGCGATACAGTTTATGCAGGCACGACACATGCACGAACTACTTGTGCAGCGGCGACAGCACTGCACTGTAATATTTCTGTGATGTCTGTAACTTCACACTGCTTACTGGGAACAAAATCCTGAAAAGTTAACAAGACATTACCGTATTAAATGCAGATATTTGATGAATTTGTCGTAATATGTTTAGTAGCTTGATTTAGGTGTAAAGTTTTGGGGAAAAACAATATATCATAGCAGACGACGAGCTAGCGACTGGCTAGCCTGGCCAAACTATGATATAAAATACATGAAGTATAACTCATCATATAACATATTTAAGAATTTACAAACAAAATAGATACTATTTTTTATAATTTTATTGCTTTTAATATTTTATTTATGAGGAAAAATGGAATTATTTCAAAGCTATGTGAGCAAGTAAAATTACACATATTGGCCATGCCTATTTCAGAAGCTTCATTTTGCAATACACAGCAATCCAACACTACAGCTGCTGTATACACTACAGTATACTGTCTCCCGGCCGCGCGGGCCCTGCGCTGCCCCGACGGTATCACTGTGCATATACGTGCATGTTCAGCGGCAATCACTTTGCAACTTGTTGACATATGAGCTATGCGGAAATAAACGGACAAATCCGAATGAAAAATGGATTATCAAATGCTTATGTAGTCCTGCATTTGTCGACATATAACTTCCCATTATTAATATGCGATTGCGATCTGCTGTGTCTCTGGAAAGTTTGAAACAATGGTGAAAATTGCAGTTATTGGCAGCGGATTGATGGGGACAAAAATTGCAGGTAGGTCTCTACATCAAGACTTCAAGTCCATAGAATGAGTAACTTGTAGACGGGGTAGCCCTTTTACAAAAGTTATGTAACTCGACATGAATTAGCAGTATATTTTAGCCATGTCAGGTATGAAATCTCATCGTAGCCTAGCTTCACAAACATTTACAGGAATAAAAAACTATCGTCATGCATTTTTTGTTTATTTCTAAACGCCCAGTTTCATAAGAATCAGTAGCGACTACTGTATAAGTGGTTTCTTTCGTGGGAGTTTTATTTTCGTGAATCGGGATGCGTCCGCAATTTTAACTTCACGCGAAAAGGTTTTGAGCTTTACCGGGAATTTATCCACGCTAGAAAATGTGTTGAACTCCACGAGCAGAGTTGCGTATGCGGCACTATATAAAAATAGCACACAGTACACAACGATACAGCACGCGCAATGCGTGGAAGAATGTCCAGAATGTAGGTCAAATGAATACGGTCACAGTACTATAATTCGCACATGATCAGATGGATTACTAGTACTTACAGGCCCAGCCAGGTTCTAGTTACTTTAGATTTGCTGACCGCAAATTTAACATGGCGCGAAAATGTTGGGACTCCCGCCGAGCGCGAAAATATCTGCACGCGAAAAAAAACAGTTTTACAGTATCTACATTCAACCTCTCATAGAAAACCACATTGACTCACAACACATCGCCATGCCAATGGTAATGAGTGGCGCACGGAACATCGAAAAAGCCGATGTTCCGTGCGCTTTATTAATGAATTAATTACGATGTTCTTAAATTACAGAAACAATTACAGAAACTTAATGATTGATAATTCTAGTACCAAAACAATGAATGAAGCATTGGTTTTCTAATGCTTGATGGTTCCCTTTAATTCTCTGTGATATTTCTTATTAATCAAAATGTTGGTTACACCTGCTTTCAATTCAGTAATCGATTGATAAGTATTGTGCATTCTCAAGTATTTTTCAATAGATTTATGATATTACCTTGAATCAATATTTAGAGGCATGGTGTCAAGCCTATTGTCTAACATGATAAAATATATTTCTGACATTTGATGGAGCATTCCCCTTGCAGTTGCAGCAGGGGCTTATGTCAGTGTAGTGTCGGGTTCTGTACACAGTTCCCTAGCACACTCTTACAGGCAACCTACACAGACAGTCAGGAGACATGATGTTTGCTGGTTGAAGAACTACAGGCTAACTGCCAGTTTTTAATGTTCTCAATTTGTAAATGAATGGTAGATCACCAAGGACTAAATATTCATGAAGTTATACCAATCAACATAATAAAGTAATCTTGAATATTCAAATGAGTAAACAATAACTAACTGATAACTATTCATGATATGCAAATCATTCATGTTATCACATGTTATCATAGACCAGTCATAAAAAAGAGCGGGAAACTAGAAAACCATTCATGAGGAAGAAGGGAAGGTACAACAATGGATGGGGTGATGGTCAGTGATGGTGGAATGGTCAAACACAAAAGAAACATGAGTGTGTGCAGGGTGTGGAAAGGGAGTGACAGATTAGTGTGCAAGGGGTGAAACATGAACTTGGTGATGGAGGGAAATAGTTCAGAATAAATCCCTACAAACAGTCTTCCTCTCACAAATAAAATGTCCTCATTTTAGATAATGACAAATTGAATATCCTTAAATACATAAAGAAAGTATAATGCAATAATTCATTGTACGCTTGACGTTGGCTTGGATACAAGTGAAAAAATGAAACTACCTTTGATGCATTCATTATTTATCTGAAAATTCGCATGTCTGAAAACAAACTTTTGGTACATAAAAAGTAACTCTTGTGTCTCAAACATAAAATGATCAAGGCACACTTTTCTTATTACAATGTTGAATTTATATCAATTCGCTCTATAATGTAGCAATCCTTGTGTGAAATTTACACTGGCATTTCACAACAAGATGATTATAACAGATAGGAAAATACTGTGAACTTTTCACGTACATTATTAAAAATAAATTGTGTGTGTATGCAAGTGAAGAGAAATATAGTACTTTCTGCCTTTCTTTCTTGGAATTCTCCAAGCCTGGTATATATCAAAATGTAGTACATATATTGTTCAATTAATTGAGTAATAACCACTTGAGTTTGCCAAAAACATGGAAAATCTCACTCTATTGATAATGACTTTTCCATCACTTGATCGGACTGGGACATTATCTTCCCGGAGTTACATACAAAATTGCAAAAATACTCATATCCGGTTATATACGAATATAAATGCAAATGTGTAATGGTCACAGTCCATTATACATGTGCACATATCAACTATAATGTACCATTGTAATATATCAACATATACATAATAATAATAATAATAATAATTATATACTCATCACAAATATGCATTTTACATGTACTATTCTGTACAGATGACAAAGAAAAAAAAATGAATTTCCAAAAGTTATGTGTTTTGGTGATTCAGATGCATTGCCGTTCTTGTAAGTTGCAAGCAGTTTAGTTTGATGAAGAAACTATGTAAATTATTGGTAAAATCATCTTCTTGCATTTCTGATAATTGCACAACAACATTCATTGCAGTCTCGAACTCTGTGTAGAGTGGAATATGAAATACTATCAAGCATTTGTAAGAATTGAATGATTGACAATATATCAAACTTTTAACATAAAATGGAAAAATCAATCTGATGACTCATGTGTTGCTTTTTGTGCAACATATTCAAATTGACTTTTTTTTTTCAATTTCACTGTTATACATACAATTGTAACGCATATTTTCAAAATCTATGCTGTTAAGTGTGCATTTCAAGAAAAACACTCAACATCTAAGGGAAATTACAAACAGTCCATAACTATTGAAAACAAACAAATTCTCAAGAGATTGCAATAACTTATAAACAGTTCATTTCTGTTATAAAAAAAATGAAAATTACTTCCGATGACAAACGAGGAGTTCAGTCTTTCAACAAACATACTTCGGGTTCCTTGCGTATTTGCAGTCTGCAACCTCGAAATGTTCGCATATTGATATTCAAAGGGAAAATTGAAGCGTCCAACGTGCACTATTTGTGTCCATACGCTAACTTATCGCTTATTTTCCAATGGAAGTCCCAGTGATGAATGTCTAATTATGCTCAAAAGTGTCACATTTGGTAGTCACTATATTTCTGTGGTTTTCTCGTTATTCTACCATAGCGAGTCTGGGGTTGAACTGACGGTTGAACCGCTGGTTGAGGTGACGGTTGAACTGCCGGTTGAGATGACGGTTGAACTGCCGGTTGAGATGGTGGTTGAACTGCTGGCTCACCAGTTGGTTGCTGGTCAGGACTTTGCTGGTCGATGACCTGGGGGTCGATGTCGGGGTTTTCCCTCGAGGGCCCTGGTCTGTTGAACTGGATAGCATGGTCTGCCAGTTCCTTAAGGGGGTGAACCTGGTTGGGTCCTTGGTGTCGGTTTGATTGGGTAGACGACTGCCTCATAGATGCCTCTGACCATGATGGTTGGTCAAAATTGTCTAACCTCAAGCGTTGAGTAGACTGGTCTGGGTGTTGAGGTGAGTCTGACCATGGCTGTTGGTCAGTCTCCTTCCGGCCAAGGTGGATTAGTGGTTGACCTTCTGGAACCTGGGGGTCATCTGGCTGCTCGAGCTGGTCAGCGGTTTGAGGGTTAGTTGACCACTGCACCTCTATTGAAGCAGGGAGTGATACATTTTGAGATGGAGGAAGGTTTTCAGGCTTCCTCTGACTTGAAGAAGGACGTGAGGTTGAAGGGATAGTTTCAGCTCTCTTCTGATTACTTGAAGGAGGATGTGAAGATGGCGGGATAAATTCTGCACTCCTAAGATTTGAAGTAGGATGTAGGGTTGGAGGTTCTTTCCCTTGAAGATAGGCTTTGGACCTGAAGAGTTTGAGTCTGTTGTGATGGACCACCTTCTTGGTATTTTCATTGTGGATGTCAGCTATGGTGTAGTCCAGGCAATCAGGTGAGACTGAGATGATTGTGAAAGGTCCTTTCCAGTTTGGTTCCAGTTTATGTCTTGCGTTGACAGGATCGTGCAACCAAACAAGATCTCCTGGAACATACTTGATCGTCCTGGTTGAGGTGTCGTAGTCCTTTTTCTGTCTGTTTTGGGCTAGTTCGGACTTCTGCAGGGTGTGCTGGAAAGCCTTTCTCAAACGGGCACCGATGTCAGTAACATACTCCGGTGGAGAGTCATGGGATGGTGTCATAACCGGGCAGGTTATAGTGGCTGGTGTTCTTGCCTCTCGGCCGTGCATGATGAAGTAAGGCGTCAACCCAGTACTAGTATGGATGCTGGTGTTATATGCCAGTTGTAGTTGCTTTATGTGTTCATCCCAGTCACCTCCTTGGTGTGCGATGTATTTCGCAAGTTGATCCTTGATCATTCGGTTGGCTCTCTCGACGATGCCTGCTCCTTGGGGGTGGTATGGAGATGATCGTGATTTGCGAATTCCGAGCTTCTGGCAGAGATCTTGAACTATTCTGGATTCGAATTGTCTGCCTTGGTCTGTGTGGAGGGACTCAGGAATTCCATGTTCCGTAATGTAATCTTCGAACAGATGTTTGGCGACTGAATGGGCGGTTTGGTCTTGCATGGGATAAATGTTGGTGTATTTGCTGAAATGGTCAACGACTACCAACATATATCGATTGCCCTTTCGTGATGTGGGAAGTTCGGCGATGTCAGCAAACACTATTTGGAGAGGATGATCGGTCTTGATGCTCTGAAGTGGGGCTTGGTGTTTTGGATTCGGTGATCTGATGGACTCACATGCTGTACAAGTGTTGCAATAATCGGTTATATCCTTGTGCATGAAAGGCCAGAAACACATGGATTCTGCTCTGTGAAGAGTACGCTGGATACCAAAGTGTCCAGAAGATGGATTACCATGGATATCTTGCAAGACTTGAGGGACGAGTGACTCTGGTATGACGACTTGAAGTGAGGTTGAACCTGTTTTGTCTTGTCGTCTTCGATGCAAAATACCATTCTCAAGGACGAGACGTGGAAGTTGCCAGAAGAGGCGACGTAGATGAGGTGTTTGTTGACGAACTTCTCTCACTGTGGGGTGGCGTCCTTCCTTAAGGTACTTAATGACTCTTTGAATGTCATTGTCTTGTTGCTGGTGGTACTGTAGATCGGTGTAGTGGCTGGCAAGAATGAAATTGTCTGGAACCTTGGAGGCTGTCGTCTGGTTCGACTGAGGGTCAGTCGAAGCTTGCTCTGGTTGATGTGCAGGTGACTTTCTTGTAGAAGAACGTGTGTGTACCGTATTGACAGCTTGTGGAGTGTCATCTGGTAGACGTGACAAGGCATCTGCATTTTGGTGTGAAGTACCTTTCTGATGAGTTATAGTGAATGTGTAGGCACTAAGTTCGACAATCCATCTTGCTCGGCGGCCAGAAGAATCGTCTTGGATTGGAGCTTTGCCGTAACTCAGGAGTGGTTGATGGTCAGTGAGGATAGTGAATTCTTGACCTCTGAGATAATGTCTGAAGTGGCGAACTGATGAGACAATGGCCCAAAGTTCCCTGTCATAGGTGGACCATTTTCTTTGAGTTGCTGTCAACTTTTGGCTGAAGTAGGCGACTACTTGATCTTTCCCATCTTGAGTTTGGGCGAGGACGGCTCCTACAGCATCTTGTGAAGCATCAGTGGCCAGGGAGAACTTGTTGCCAAAGTCTGGATATGCGAGAAGTGGTGGACTTGTGAGGGCTTGTTTCAGCATGTTGAAGGCTTGTTCGCAATCATCTGTCCAGATGAACTGTCTTCCCTTGTGTGTCAGATCAGTGAGTGGGGATGATATTTGAGCGAAGCCAGCGATGAAACGACGGTAGAATGACGCAAGTCCTAGAAACGATCTCACTTGGGTTGCATTCGTTGGTCGAGGCCAATTGGAGACTTTCTTGGTGTTATCTGGATCAGGGAGAACTCCAGCTGGACTGATAACATGACCCAGGTATGTCACTTCTCTCTTGAAGAGCTGGCATTTGGATGGCTTCAACTTGAGTCCTGCCTCTCTAATGCGTTGAAGAACTTCTTGGAGATTGATGAGATGTTCTTCAAAATTCTTGCCTAAGATGATGCAATCGTCGAGGTACACAAGGCAAGTTGACCAATGGAGGCCATGAAGTACCTTTTCCATGAGGCGTTGGAAGGTCATCGGAGCATTGACGAGCCCAAACGGCATGACGTTGAAGTGGTACAAGCCAGTGCCAGTCGTAAAGGCGGTCTTTTCCTTGCTCTCAGGGTGGAGTTGTACCTGCCAGTATCCTGCCGATAGATCGATAACACTGAAGTAGGAAGAAGACGACAAGGCATCAATGGAGTCATCTTGGCGAGGGATTGGATGAGAATCTCGCACGGTGACTGCATTCAAAGCTCGGTAATCTACACAAAACCGGTAAGTATTGTCTTTCTTCTTAACCATAACTATGGGGCTGGACCATGGCGAAAAGCTTTCCTCGATTATGCCTCGTCGAAGGAGATCATCAACCTGGTGTTGAATTTCGACTCTCATGGCGGGTGACGTTCGATATGCCCTTTGGCGGACTGGTGTATCAGTTGTTGTGGTGATGTCATGATAGGCAAGATTCGTTTGTCCAATATCATCTGCTGAGCTGCTGAAGATATCAGAGTATGAATTGAGTAAGTGTTGGGCCTTGTCGTACTCAGTCTTGGTAAGACCAGATGAAGGGAGTATTGAAGAAGCTTGAAAAGATGAATTTGACTGTGTGCTAGCAACAACGCTGTTGACGATTTCGTACTCATCTTCATCGTCTCCAGTTGCAGAGTAGAACTGGCCAAGATTGGTATCTGATGGTAACTCTATCGCGTCGGGTGATGGGTTGAGTAACCTGATCAAGACGATGCCATCTTGGGGTCGAGATATGGATCTGGCACCTGCTATAGGAAGATGCTCATGGATGGAGGGCTCAAACATTCCATCGTAATCTTGTAGAACGATGTCAGGTTGTGATGCTATCAGCCGGCCATGGACGTGTATTTCACTCATCGAAGGGAGTGTTGCCTTTCCGATCAGTGAAACATTGCACTTCAGTGGCGTTTGATGCTGATGGCGGTCAACGAGGGGAATACACACATCAGGCATGCAGAATGTTGAAGTGAGGGTGGATACGGAGGCACCATGTGTAGACAGAAAATCCCAACCCAAGATGAAAGGGTGAGTGATGTTTCTTGCAACATAGAACAGATGCTTGAGTGTTTTGTTTCCAAGGTGTATGGTAGATAAAGTGTTGCCAATAGTGTCAATGGATTCTCCGGTTACTGATGACGCTGAAGTCGCTGATTTGTGTAGTGGACTTCGCTGTCTCTCAGGGATTGAGTAGTAAAAATCAGCACTCATCAGTGATATATGGGCACCAGTGTCGACAAAAGCTAAAATGTATGTGTTGTCCACAATTGCTGGAATGTATGGAGGTGGAGATGAAGGAAGAGCTTGACCTTGTTTGTCATCGACAGACAGTGCAGATGGAGGACGAGATTGATTTTCGGTTTGGGTCTCTTTGTTCTGGGGATGACGATTATCGCGATAGCGACTGTCAGGATGGCGACTGTCTGACTGCGTAGACTGCCAACTAGGTTGGCCGCCATATGACGATGAAGCTTCAGGGTCATATCTAGATGGGCTACGGGATCTCTCATCATAGTACGATTCACGTCTAGATGGGCTTGATCGACGTTGGTAGTGTGCACTCTGTGGTCGGTTTGAATCACGATGTCCATCGTATGGTCGTCGAGGACTTGGCGACCTGAAGTGGGGGTGCGAGTACTGCGGTGGAGTCGGCGACCTAAAACGTTGGTGTGGACTGGGTAGTCTAAATGGCCGGTACTGCTGATCATCAAAATATCGATGTCGTGGCCTCGATTGGTGTTCGTCAGTGTATGAATATGTTGATCTTCGATGAAGACTGGGAGACGGATGGAGGCTGGGTTTGGGTTGCAATTTCTCCATCTTGAGTTCCATCTCATCTAGGCGATGTAACACCTTTTCCAGAATTTCTGATGTTTGAGTATCTCTCTTCTGTGAAGTTGAAGCTATGGTTGGGTCTGGTGGTGTCCGCGGTTGACCAATCAGGCTGGCTCGCTCAACTCTGACGGCAATAATCAATGCTTCGTCGAATTTGGTTGCACCGAGCTCATGGATCTTGACTTGTAGGGCCTTGTCAATTCCAGCTACGAATCTGCGAAACTTTTCTCCGTCTTTGCCTGCAGCATCGTACTTTGGGAACGCTTCCTCTACTAGAGTAGTAATAGCTGCTGCAAAAACTTCTAGGGACTCGTTTCGCTGTCGCTTTCGGGCATCAATGCATGACTTGAATGTAGTTAGGTAGTTGGTGTTGCCAAAGACTGAAGCTAACTTTTTTTTTACCTTACTGTAGTCCTTCTGGTCTGAGGCTGGGATGCTTTCCCACACGGTGAACGCTGCACCTGCCAATCTTGAAGGGAGGATGAGATGAAGCTTGGAATCCGACTGGGGGAGAACTTCAGTTGCAACTTCCAGTCGTCGAACCCACTGTCCAAAATTCTTTCCATCTTCTCCTGTGAAGACTTCAGGGAGATCAAGTCGAAATGTACTCATGGTGGCGTACTAAATTCAAGTTGTCAAAATAACTGAAGGAAGCACTGTTGTTGGCTGTGTGTAGTAGTAACTGGGCCGAAGAAGGGAGTGCTGCAGTGTAGAATGCTGTTAGCTGCAGGAGGTAGCTAAACCAAGGGCAAAAACTACGGCCAGCTAAGACTGCAGCTACACAAGCAAATCTACGAAATTGATGACAAGTGTTGAAGTGGATATGCTCTACGTTGAATTAACTGTGCGTCCAGTTTGACGTAATCGACGTATTACATGAAGAAGGGAGACTTGCAATCAGCATAAATCTCTCAAGGACAATCACAAAATCACACGTCAGATGAGGAACAGATCTAATTAATTGCATACACACAGGATATCAATGCATGTAATCTCCAGTATGCAGAAGGAGGGTGTTCTCACTAATGCTCAACGTGAAGAAATGGAGATCATTATAGTTGTACTATGAAAGTGTACTTCAACAATTGTTGCATCACGGAAGTCGAATAAATCTCCGTTCAGTGAAGAGAAGTAAGGGTGAGAATGCAACAAGGAGAAGGAAGTAATCATTCATACAGCTAACAGTGAACTCTCTCAATAGAAGGAGGGAGAAGGAATTAAATCTACATGTACCTCACCAATACTTGTCGAAGAGGGTGAACATGTGGCAATTTGCTCCAAAACTTGAAGTACTGTGCGTACAATGAAGTAGGCTCACAGCAAAATGTGTCGAGTACAAACAGAATTCGGGGTGAAAAGCATACCCAAATGTTGCAGATCTGCTTGAAAATTCATGAACTCCAGATAAATGCAGTCTAAGAATTCATGATGAAGGGTGAATTCTACTGAAGCAGGGTGAAAATAAATTCAGCAGAAACGTATATGACGCAGGGCGAAATTCAGGATAGTACAGAATATCAAAATCGCTTGGAAAATCGCTCAAGAAATGTCGCTCTTGATGTAGGGTGAAAATAATTCACTTGAAGCAGGGCGAAACTAATTCACGTGAAGCAGGGCGAAACTTATTCATTTGAAGCAGGGCGAAATCACATCTATCGAAGCAGGGTGAAAATGTAGCCAAAAATGTGGCTATCAGCCGCCACTGGTCTCAGCTGCCTGCTGCTCTGGGGAAGAAGAGGGCTAGAGAAACACACCACTGCCACCAGTTGTAGTGTCGGGTTCTGTACACAGTTCCCTAGCACACTCTTACAGGCAACCTACACAGACAGTCAGGAGACATGATGTTTGCTGGTTGAAGAACTACAGGCTAACTGCCAGTTTTTAATGTTCTCAATTTGTAAATGAATGGTAGATCACCAAGGACTAAATATTCATGAAGTTATACCAATCAACATAATAAAGTAATCTTGAATATTCAAATGAGTAAACAATAACTAACTGATAACTATTCATGATATGCAAATCATTCATGTTATCACATGTTATCATAGACCAGTCATAAAAAAGAGCGGGAAACTAGAAAACCATTCATGAGGAAGAAGGGAAGGTACAACAATGGATGGGGTGATGGTCAGTGATGGTGGAATGGTCAAACACAAAAGAAACATGAGTGTGTGCAGGGTGTGGAAAGGGAGTGACAGATTAGTGTGCAAGGGGTGAAACATGAACTTGGTGATGGAGGGAAATAGTTCAGAATAAATCCCTACATTCGCACATGATCAGATGGATTACTAGTACTTAGCCCAGGCCCAGCCAGGTTCTAGTTACTTTAGATTTGCTGACCGCAAATTTAACATGGCGCGAAAATGTTGGGACTCCCGCCGAGCGCGAAAATATCTGCACGCGAAAAAAAACAGTTTTACAGTATCTACATTCAACCTCTCATAGAAAACCACATTGACTCACAACACATCGCCATGCCAATGGTAATGAGTGGCGCACGGAACATCGAAAAAGCCGATGTTCCGTGCGCTTTATTAATGAATTAATTACGATGTTCTTAAATTACAGAAACAATTACAGAAACTTAATGATTGATAATTCTAGTACCAAAACAATGAATGAAGCATTGGTTTTCTAATGCTTGATGGTTCCCTTTAATTCTCTGTGATATTTCTTATTAATCAAAATGTTGGTTACACCTGCTTTCAATTCAGTAATCGATTGATAAGTATTGTGCATTCTCAAGTATTTTTCAATAGATTTATGATATTACCTTGAATCAATATTTAGAGGCATGGTGTCAAGCCTATTGTCTAACATGATGAAATATATTTCTGACATTTGATGGAGCATTCCTCTTGCAGTTGCAGCAGGGGCTTATGTCAGGATAGGTCTGTCTAGGTGTGGTGCATTTTACACCATCATTGATTGAAGAAACCAATTGAAATAATGTTTCTTGATTTCTTTTGTGGCAGGATGCATGGCATATCATGGTCACAGAGTGAAGATCTATGATGTCAACCCAACATCCCTGTCTGCTGTCCAGTCTAATCTAGAGGAGGATAAAAACGAACTACGCAGAGATGGGCTGATGACACACCCAACATTTCTAGTAAAAATTATGTTTTTATAAAAAACATATTTTGCTTTGAAAAACATTTTTTTCCAATTGAAGCTATCACAAATGGCGGTAGTTTTTTTTAGTTATTAATGCTTTTAGATTGTACCCATCATTCTCTATGATTAGACAAAGTCTGAAAAAACAACGACAATGTGTTCATCTTGCTGTGCCAATGCTTATAACAGACACATATTCCTTTCTTCTTTTCTTCTTTCTTCTTCAAAATTCTATTTTGTTACTTGCTTCTTTTGTCAAAGAAGGGCTGTATTCATGAGCACATGTTGAGGGGCTGATCCCCCTTCTCATGTCTGTACTGGTACATGAAATGAAAGTGAGATATTTTGTAATGCCAACATTCACATGTCTTTGTTACTTCTACTCCTTCAATCATACAGGGGCAGGTGCTATGTATGAGCAGATTGGAGGATGCGGTAGAAGAGGCAGAGTTTATCTTTGAGGCAGTGGTGGAAGACCTTAATGTCAAGAAAGACCTGTTTGAAAGTAAGTCTAGCAGAAGAAGTGTTTCTTCTGCTATCAAGTGTTGTGAAAATAAAGGGACTAAAATATGAATATCAGCCCAGAAGCTAGACATTTGCAATATCATGTATGTGCTATTTCTGATTGATACAATCAGTACAAGTGTATTGTTTGTTGGGGAGATATGGCAAGTTCCAAGTTTATTTATTTTCTACAATTCATTAAAAAATGTGAATATGATTTTTACTCAGTAACATCCCCCAATGTAGCCTGCTCATTTGCAGTGTAGTACATTATCTGTCTGCTTGTCTCCATCAGGAAAATTCACTCTGGGTAAAGATGTGTTTTTTTTCCCCTGCTCATGAAAATTACCTTAACCAAAACTGGAGTTTCCTGAAATGTAGTAATTGCATTCTATTTTCTTTCCATAGAGATAACACTGATGTGCAAACCTGATGCAATCGTTGGTAGCAACTCCCTGCAGTGCAGCATTGATGACATAGCAGAGAGAGCAAGTTATAAAGAGGTATTCACCCCTGTGGGTTGCCCATCAATGCTATTAGAACATACTTTACAAAAATATTCAATGAAATCTGTCAAAACATCTATGATGCAATGTGTGCATGTTTTTTTTTAAATTTTGTAACTTGTAATTTCTTTCAAGAACATGAGTATATTACTTGATTTTGTTACTTGTCTTAAGCTTCCTCAAAACATTTTAGCCAATGTGCATCTTTCATTTAATAGAATTTTGAGTCTTATTAACTGAAAGATTTGATGATTCTACTGCCCTTTCTAACCTATTGTGAGCCAGGAAAATGATGCTGTATTGAGTTTCTGTGTATTGCTTTTGAAAAAAATGCATCAATGACACCCAAGGAGTTAAGGGATCTTACTCTCTGCATTGTAACTTTCTTGAGTTCGTGCTTTATTTTTTTGTCTCGCCCACCGGAGGTGAAGGCGAGACTAAAGGATCCAAATGGCGTCCGTCCGTCGTCCGTCCGTCCGTCGTCCGTCCGTCGTCCGTCCGTCCGTCGTCCGTCCGTCGTCCGTCGTCCGTCGTCCGTCACAAATGTTAAAGTTTACCTGCAAGACTCTCTAATGATCCATAACTTGGCAACTGTTACAGCAATGTCAGCCACACTTGGTTGATAGAAGCACTAGGGGTACCTTCATGTTATGGTGTTGTCAGAGGTCATGTGATGATGTCAAAGGTCATTTGAGGTCATATATTAAAGAGTATGTGCAAGACTCTCTTTTTCTATGTTTAAGTTTACCTGCAAGACTCTCTTTTGACAAATAACTTTACATAGGTTGCTTGGATGACAACCTAACTTGGGTCATAGATGCACTGGGGGTACCTTCATGTTATGGTACCATTGGAGGTCACAGGATAAGGTCAAAGGTCATTTGAGGTCATATGTTAAAGTTTACCTGCAAGACTCTCTTTTGACAAATAACTTCACATGGGTTGCTTGGATTACAACCTTACTTGGGTCATAGATGCACTGGGGGTACCTTCATGTTATGGTACCATTGGAGGTCACAGGATAAGGTCAAAGGTCATTTGAGGTCATACGTTAAAGTTTACCTGCAAGACTCTCTTTTGACAAATAACTTCACATGGGTTGCTTGGATTACAACCTAACTTGGGTCATAGATGCACTGGGGGTACCTTCATGTTATGGTACCGTTGGAGGTCACAGGATAAGGTCAAAGGTCATTTGAGGTCATACGTTAAAGTTTACCTGCAAGACTCTCTTTTGACAAATAACTTCACATAGGTTGCTTGGATTACAACCTAACTTGGGTCATAGATGCACTGGGGGTACCTTCATGTTATGGTACCGTTGGAGGTCACAGGATAAGGTCAAAGGTCATTTGAGGTCATACGTTAAAGTTTACCTGCAAGACTCTCTTTTGACAAATAACTTCACATAGGTTGCTTGGATTACAACCTAACTTGGGTCATAGATGCACTGGGGTTACCTTCATGTTATGGTACTGTTGGAGGTCACATGATAAGGTCAAAGGTCATTTGAGGTCATACGTTAAAGTTTACTTGCAAGACTCTCTTATCACACATAACTCATCACATGTTGCTACAATGGCAATCAAACTTGGATGACGGATGCACTGGGGGTACCTGCATGTTATTGTGCTGTAAGAGGTCACATGATAAGGTCAAAGGTTATTTGAGGTCATACATTAAAGTTTACTTGCAAGACTCTTGGTGAAGGCTTCCTAACTTGTGCACAGAATTGTGTGAAGGATACAATTCTTTTGCGTAGCAACGGAGATCGCGATATTTCTGGTTATTTTCGCAAGTGGGCGAGACACAATATTGCTAATGCCTTGTTTTTATCTCCACATCAGTTCTCTGTAACTTGAAACTTATTCTGAATGTGTTACCTCAATATTTCAACGTTTCACTGAGTTGGATAGTCAAAAAGATGACAAATCATTGTGCATAGCTCCCAAAAGAAGAACATCAAATATCAAGTGCTCTATCATCGTAGGTTTTCATCATATAAAATCTTATGACTCTTTGGCTGCCTCAAAACCAGTACATCTTTTTTGAAGACATGCTGTCCGTTTTAAACATCCTGCAAATGTGATTTTGGTTATTCTGTCTTTTGTTTTCAAACTTGAAATGATTTCTCCTCTCTTCTCAGAGAATAATGAACCTGCGGTTCCTCCATCCTGTGTACACCATTCCAGAAGTGGAGATTGCCACCACCAGATACACAAAACCAGAGAACGTTGAGAAGGGTGAGTTTGGATGAAAAGAAGGCTATATTACTATTAATATAATTATTCTGCTTCTTAATTCTTTTAATGTATATTGGAATATCATATTCATTACATCTATATTATTGTTTTTGCTATTCAATGCACCTTAGAACTATTATCAATTTAAAAAAAAAAGCAATACCCTATCTTGTTTGTAGATGTATCCCATAAATCTTATGTGTTATTTTCATTGTATGTGTACTACAAACATATAAATGATTATGTCTAATTGTGTTATATACAGAATGTATGTTAGAACATATATGTTTATTTGTAAATGTAAGGTTCAGATGAATATCAGAATAAATTTAATTAAACACTCTTTTGCAATCAAATTCTAACCTCTGTGAAGTACAACTGCAATGAGGAAATCCTGAGTTTAATGATGCATGTCATTTATTAAAACAAGCACCAGAGTGTGGACTAATTGTGTCTGCATTCCTCCTTCTTCATTTCACAGTGAGGCAGTTGCTTGAGAAGATGGGCAAAACTCTGTTTTACAGATCAGGAAACAACCCTCTCATTCTGTCAGACATTCAGGTCGCTTCAAGAAAATTGGGTAAGTCAGGAAGGCCTACATTGTATTTCCATTTTAGAATTATCCTCAATATATTGTGTTTAAAGAATCACAAATATACTGGTGGTAGAAGTAGTAAGAGTACTAGAAAAAGGAGAAGTAGTAGAAGTAGTAAGAGTACTAGAAAAAGTATTAGTAGTAGTAGTAGTAGTAGTAGTAGTAGTAGTAGTAGTAGTAGTAGTAGTACCAGTAGTAATGGTAGTAATGGTTCTAGCAAGGAGGTACTGGGCGAGCTGGAAATACAGCTACCAGCTATGAAGCCGCCTCGTACTAGCAGCTGCTCTCAACAATACAATGCATATGCGATTGTGTCATGTTTGCCTGGATTTTATTGTAGGTCATACATATTCCTATTCATGCATACATTTCAGCTTTCGCTGCTGAACTTTTTATGTTGTCACTTAGTGCTTTTTATAAAGTTAAAGGGCATATACTGTACTGGGAAGGCAAAAAAACCTTCAAAATGTAATTGTGAGCAATCTTCTTGCCAATGGTCTTAAATTCATGTATTGTCCATTTTAGAAACTTGCTGGAAGTCATTTGCCCTCAAATGATCCACATATGGATTAATTAATGATTAATGACTAAATTCCTCAAAATGTTCGGGCCGAACATTTTGAGGATTTGTGATTTAATCACTCATTACTCCAAATGTAGATCATTTGAGGGCAAATAACTTTCAGAAAGCTTCTAAAATAGACAATACATGAATTTAAGACCATTGGCAAGAAGATTGCTAACAATTACATTTTGAAGGGTTTTTTTGCCTTCCCAGTACAGTATATGCCCTTTAATAAGGACAAGCGAATACAAAATTTTATACTTTTTTAGACGAAAATACTAGCTTGGGCGCAGCTGGGCATGTTTTTCATGTTACTTGTCTGAAAGGAAAGTATCTGAAAGTAACGTTTCATGGAATTTTTTAATGGCATATCATGTGGAACGTTGTGAGATTGAGACTTTTGTATTGCAACTTGATATGACGTTTAGACCTTTTTGCCATATTGTAACAATATTCCTCGATTGAAACCTTATAGTTGCATCATAGGTATTACATGTCACAACTGTGCAAGCATATGGGATGAGGATATTTCCCAAAATTCTTCTGCCCATCCAATTTTGTTTATACATCAAATTCAGGGAAAAATCAACCAATCGGCGGCTTCGAACATGGGAGATCAAAGAGAAAATCTTTATAAAGAGTTCTTTTGTGACTAGAAGGAGAGTACAATGAATCTGCATTAATTAAACGGCTGCTGGCACTCCATGTGCTGAAACATCCTTGGTACTTGTAGAAGCTAAAGTAGTAGTTGTAATTATTTATCATTAATAATATTAAATTTTATACATGATTGGGACAACCTGGAAATTGAGACATTATCCATTGAAGATATGATGCCGGCAACAGATGATGGCTAATCCTCTACATTTTCATTATATCTTAACTCTTTAGTTAAGGCTCCTGCAATTCTACACCAGGAATATTCAAAAATCTGAGAGAGCAGGATTTTATCTCACACAGAAGAAGTAGAGTGCCCTCACAAGTGCAGTCCATCTGTATTTGACTTGTTTTCATGTCCTTTCCAGCTCGGAGGAAGCAGATCCTGCGGCAGAGAGGCCTGATGGGATTCCCCCTGAATGACATTCCTGGTCTGGGCCACGACGGCAACACCACACCCTTACAGGACGATGACTGTGGTATGAAGTCAGACCGACATATACAACACTTGCTTTACGTAGCCGTACCAATAGATATCCGTTGTGATTCATGAGGTTTTGCACATAGATTCTGTCCTTTTTATTTCTGTGTTGATACATGTAGTCCCTCCTATATATTCGTGTCTAGATTCATGTAGTCCAATCAATTAATGTCTGTTTTGGCTCATATGTTTCTATCCTTAGATTTCTCTGATAGTCACGCATTTGAGTATTAAAACCGAACCTGAAGGTACAGAGTAGGAAATGCTGTATGCATTGTTTACATCTGTAACTGAAAACATTTTTTTTTCTCAAACTGGGCCTTCAGTTCTTTTGCTTTGTTCAATGTTATGAACTGCTGGGGGTGATGTCTACAGATGATATACATCCTTTAAATACATGTGCTTTCCTCCCCTAACAACAACACATGTTTGGGGGCGATAATTACTAGTAGTATGCATTCTCATCCATTGATTCTAAATTCCAAATTCTTGATTCTCATCCATTCTCTAAATGATGTGTACATGGTATCCTGTTTCCATGGTGACATTATAATCAACCTGCATTGTTTTATTGTTTTCGTACTAACACCTCATCTCTGCAAAAGTGCATCACCTCCCTCTTACAGGCTAAGGCACCTTTCCAAGATGATGATTCTCCATTTTGTATGTAAGGAAATGTTTTCTCACAGTGCACCGTGTAGCGCTTTTTTGCAGTCATACCCAATTCCAGTCTAGTGTATCAGTGTAGTGACCAGGAAGTATGTATGACTTGGAAATAACTTTTCCTTATGTGCGGTATGAGGAATTATGGTAGATGCAGTCTCACCTATTGATAAAGATGAGTGCATAATTAATGGTTGCTATGGTAATAACATCACAGTGTCTTTGTGCTGACATCTCACCTCTGCTGGCATGTTTGTTTATTTCATCTGCAGCTACCAGTAATGAGAGTGACTGTGCCATCTGCATGGACAGGAAGCGGGACTGCTTGCTTTGCCCCTGCCATCACCTCGTCACCTGCCACGAGTGCGCCAAGTCACTGCTCAACCGCCAGGACTACTGCCCGATCTGCCGCAAGGAGATTGCAGAGATCATCAGAGTCTTTACCGCCTGATGGGACTGCGTGGATTAAAAAGTGACTCTATGGGTGTATTGAAGGATCAAATGCAAGTGAAAACAGGGTAGGTTAGTGAGAGAGCTTTCAGATACTGCAGTAGAAATGTGACCTATATACTGCCAAGGAGATGGATGGATGGTTGCTGGGCGAAAAAGAAGTCATCAATTCCAGGAATGGTGTATGGTGTCTAGAGGATTTTGCTAATATTCTGCAATATGGTATCAGTTACATATGATTTGAACCCTTGATTTATGATCATTCATTCTGCTTATAGATTGCTTTTACATGTTTTTTTATTGATGTGGTTTTCATGTGCATTAGGTTATCCAACAGATAAATGAGAATTTGTCTCTTATGTTGCCAGGAAACATTTATATCTATCTGAAATGTTCTTTAGAGGGAGTATTTACAAATTGTCAAACTTGTAGTGGCACCATGAGGTTGCTTTTGTTATTAATAACTAACCCGCTTTTCGGATGAAAAGGGTAGAGGAAAAGAAAAAGGGAGAAAGTTACGAGTCTGTTTTCTTTCCATTCCTTTTCTTTACAACTTGTTTGTGGCAGGCTTGCATCTTCTATATCACCACCCTTCTAATACTTACATTTCATCTCATATTGTTTTGTTCAGATACTAAATTCAAAGCTAAAAACGGTCTTGTGTAAGTGTCATCAAGACTCAAATATAAATTATCTCTTCATGTTGTTATCTTCCTTTTCACCCCATGTGCATATTAATCACAAAAGACTAAACACATGGTGCTCCTGGAAGTTTTACAAGAAGTTTTACAAGATGAATACAACATCATATTTTGCTCCTGGTACAAGTATTTAACTTGTTACCCTTTTTAGGTAATCTGACGCAAGTTTGTTCTTTCACATAAATTCAAAACAACTCTATAGCATATCTAATAATATGATGCTGCAATAGATATCTTTGTTGATGATATTTACATTAAACAAGATGTTTGTGGGATGTCCTGTAATGCATATATGTGCGATAATCATGAATATATCAGTTTATATAGTTTATTATCATTCCATGATAAGTTCCAAATTTAGGAGCATGTCCTTTTTCAATGTGTTTGTATGTGAGAGAAAGAAAGAGAGAGATTGGAATAGAATGTCTATAATGTTGCTTGGCTGAAGAAGTTGTTTTGGAAAAAAAATAGAAAGGTACTAGTAGTGATATTATCTCATTTGCTTGATGGATGAAATCTATGTTGAATTTTATTTATAATCCGGAATGCAGTAATTTGTAATATTGTGGAAATATAATGTGGAAATAAACCATAGAAAGCCTCACAAATAAATAATCAACATAATAGTGATCTCTGTGTATGTATAGGTTATGCTGTATATTTGTATTGCATGTTGTATTGTCCAATAGATGTGCATTATTTATAGATGTGATTATTTATAAATGTGCTTTACCACTAAGTACTCAGGTTAATCAAGACATGTGTGCACAATTATTCTAGGATAAACCTTTTTACAGAGAAGTGTGATTGAACTAGTGTGGGGCCAGGTTATGATCATGCGTCTTGTTATTAATGCCTATGATAAATGTATATGACAGGTATTGTATGGAAGGCTAATGGGAACAGAATTTACAGATGAGTATTCAATAAAGCTCATTAATGAAACTGTCTAACTATATGTATATTATGTCATCACCCATTCATCTTTTCAGTTTAGAGCAGATTTGTTGTCATGAACATTAGATTGCAGCTATTCATGGTGCCTCAGGCAAAACTAGTACAAAAATTCCACTTTTAATGTGCACACGCCCTCCTAAACACATAAATATTCTTTGGGCACACTCCAGCTTTTTCTGGAGAAGTGAAAAATCACAAATTCTTAATGTATGGTTCCCTTTAAACTCTTCTTCTCTGATGTGTTTGCTTTCAACTTGTCACTCAAGTTTTTAAGCATCCTGTCGGTCATTGAAAGGGACCAGCCTGACGTATGTATATTCCTTTTTCCTGCTACCTAGGATATATTGCGTATACTTTTGCAATAATTTTATTTTTTTAAGTGTAACTGCCAAGGAAACAACTGATTAGCTTCAAGTATTCAATCTGCTGCCATAGTAGGAACAGGGAGGTTGGACAATTAAAAAACTCTCAATCACCACCTACCCTCTTCTTCTACCTCCATTTCATCCCATTTATTTTTGGTTTAAAACACTGAAGACTAAAGCTAAATATAGTCTTGTGTAAGTGTTATAAAATATAAAAATCATCTCTCCTCTTTTTCACTTCCTTTTTCCTTTCTTCATCCCATAAGTGGGTCAATTATCCAAAAGAATACAACCACATGGTGTTACCGAAAGTTTTACTGTTCTCTAAATAGTATTTATTAGTACACTCTCACCATGGAAACATTCAAAGAACATTTAAAAAAAAAAAGTTGCACTTTGAATGATTTGAGATTTATTTGTGACTTGGTTGAGAGTAGACTTCTTGTGTATATAATATGTGCTGCATCTTGCCAAGTTGTTCCTCCCATTAAGGCTTTTGTTAGCTTGGCAATGAGTCGTTTTCAAAATATATCCAAATTAATGGACACTCTCCTCCTGGCTAATGAACCTTCACATGCACCTGTCATCAATGATTCGCTGTCAATGGGTGGGATATACACCTTGAAGGCTTGAATTATTTAGCTATTGGTAGTCCAACAAAGCTGAGATAAGCTTGGGGTTATGTAATGTTGGAATAAAAGGCATAACATTTGCATACTTATTGATAATGGTTTATAGTCTCTATGCAAGTTATGCTCAGTTATAACCTATTTCTTCATCCACAGGTACATTGTGTGACAACAAAACTGTAGTATGTTTGATAATAATAATGTGTAATATATGTGAATTATTTTACTGGTTAGGATGTTGGAAGCAGATTTTTTTGAAAGATAACCAATGAGCATGTATTGATTTGCCTTAAAAATGTTTCATATAGATAATTCAATGCATGCTTTATTTCTTCTCTTAACAGACATACAAAAGTATACATGACAGAATAGACATATTATTTGAATTTATTGAATTTGAAATTCAAATGTTCAACATAGGTAATTAATAAGTTTAGTACCACTATCAGCTCTTTCTTGTTGTTTTATGTGTGTTGTTCAGATTGTAACTTAATTTATGAATAAAGGAACTCAATGGATATAGATTTTTCACATTTAAGATTTTTTTTTTTTATCTATCAACTCCAGCTGCTGATATTATAATTTCAGAATGCTGTCACAACTATTAAAAAATAGACTAATAGTCCATGCTCTTGTGAGGGAAGTCTTAAAAGAAATCTTTGGCCTAGGTATGCAGACTTAGTTGAGTTTGCAGCAGTGCATCAAACTAAACAGACCCCACAGCCTAGAGCCTAGGGTACTGTATGAGTTGTGCTGAAATAATTTCTTTGATTTGTTTTCTTTTAACATCATCACAGCTTTTTCCTATTTAGAACATTTGACAGGCAGGAAATAAAGAAAGTAACCACATATGTTATTACTGTCTTCACGCGAATACTGTGCTTTAAACATAGAGGGAATAAGTGGTGTCTTTAAGCCACTGCAGATGACCCGATGTTGCCACAATGTGTGAGTAGTAAGGACCTACAATTGGTAATGTGATTACCCCTCCCAGTACAAATCTAATGACAGGGTTCTGTGAATCAGCCTGATCGGATTATGACGTCTGTGGTGGCCTGTAACCACAGGTTGCAGTGTATTCTCTGCTCACATACCATATTACAACATAATTGCCAATTTAAGGAGTTGTTCAACTATGTGTTGCTAAAACTATGTTGCTAATCAACTCTGATCAACTCTTCTGAATGTTCTGCTACTTTAGACAGCCAACTGTTTCTCAGTGTGACCTACCCCATTACAAATTAAGAATGATGGTCTGAACAAGACTAGCAAAACAAATTGCAAAGTGACAACCAGAATTTGTGGTAGAGTGTCTGTTATGCATGTAGATAAAATATTTCACTGCTTGTAAAGTTCAATATTTCTTATTTTTGTGTATGAAAATCACTATTTCTACAAAATAATGTTATATTTGATATATATATTTATATTCCATTTCTACCTTTCATGTAGATTAACTTGTGATATGTGCTTCTGTGTAAATGTTTTATATGTTTTCTGTTATCTGTAACTTGCCTCACCAATTTATAAAACCTGAGAATGCAAGTTCATTAATGGTAGAATATTGTATTACCATTTGTATATAGTTGACTGAATAAATTTGCAGTGGCTTAAATCTAAAACAAGTGTGTATCTTATATGTGTATAGAGATTTGAACACAGGTTCTTTTGTGAATAGGGTAGGAAGAAGATGAGAGAGAGAGAGGGAGAGAGAGAGAGAGAAAGAGAGAGGGGAGAGAGAGAGAGAGAGAGAAAGAGAGAGAGGGGGAGAGAGGGAGAGAGAGTGAGAGAGTGAGAGAAAGGAAGGAATGTACGAAAAAGGGATGAGAATGGAAAGTCCATATGTACAAGAAGGGATTGCAGCATGAAAATAGAAGGAAGACGATGGGGGAAGAGAGGTGAAGAATATCAGAGAGGAGAGGAAGGAGGCTGGAAATTAAGATATAAAACTCCAGTGAGAAACAGTACAAGCAGAAAATGTGTGTGTGTATGTGTGTGAGTGTGTGTGTGTGTGTATGTGTGTGTATGGGAAAGGGTGTCTAGAATTCAGAAGAGAATCACTAAAGAGAAAATAGATGGAGAGAGAAGAAATAAGGGTGATCCTAAATTCAGAGTGAGGGAAAGAGTGCGAGAGGAGGAGAAGAGGACGAGGGAGAGTGGAGATTTATGAACAAGATAGAAATGGAGCTCAAGTCATTAGAAATTGAGATGAAAGGGATAAAATAGAATGAAGATATAAATGAACGAGAAGTTCATATCTTGCAAGCATGATGCCACCAAGGCATACATGTATCAATGGATAATTGTAAATTGGACAGATGGTGCAAATCTGTAGAGGTGTATGGCAAAAGATCAGATACAAGAAAAGAGTTGAAATTGAGAAATTGAAAAAGAAAGATGAAGAATTTCAGTATTCATGCTTGTCCTGGTATTATTGTTACTTTCTTGTAATATCTTCCCGTCCCAAATAATAAAATTACAGTTTGTCCTTACAAGCACACACACACATACATGCACAGACACAAATAACACACACACGCAGCATATATCGCTCACTTAAACCCACTCTCTATACACACACACACACACATTCATATACATTTATCACAATAAGAGATGCACAACATACATTGCAATCACCAATATATATGTACACATGTGCACACACACACACACACACACCCACCCCCCCCCCCCCCCACACTCACACAGACACACACATTCACAATGCCTGCTGTAATCATAGTCATTATTCAAATCATTTCTGTTGTGGTTGACATTTTATCTAATGAGTAATGGGTACATGTAGTTGAAAATAACTGATTATCAATAAATACAACAGGCATTGCACATCACATATATCAATCCATGCAACATGCACATCTTGTTGTTCCCTCTGTTTCTTGGTGAAGTTGAATGGAAGGACGAGTTCACCAGAGTATTCAAATGAACACGAGATAAAAAGTCTCGAATTGATATTGGAACAATTTGTGAAGCTTCAAATGAGACCCATTTCCACTATTGCTTTCAAAGTGCTTGTATGCAATATTTTTTTTAAGTTGAATTACACACTGGTGAACAGGTCTACTGACAGAATATGAAGGTAATTTCTTCATAGTCCAGACATATTTCAAATTCATATTTTCAATGAAACCTCTTCCAACAAATGTGCAAAATAATTTTTTTTTCAACCTTGGTGTGAAAGGCCCATATCCTCCCAAAGTGTCACAATACAAAGGACTTTGAACAATTCTTCTATTCAAAGATCGTTAAAACATCTGCAATATTTTGATAGCAGATCGCGTGGGATATATTTTGTTCTCAGCTGTTCAATACCAATTACTTGTTTTACTTGGCAGAAAGCTACAAAGCTGCGCAGCACACTCATCAATGTACTAGCATTGGTTTGAAACCACGGTTGGAAGTGGCATTATATCTTTTAAAGAGACACTGAAGTTTGTTGGAACAAATTTCTTTAAATTGTAATGTAAACCTAATGTATATAATCTATGTCATTATTTTGTAGAAATACAATCTGACAAATATACATCTCCACACCAGGCTTTCTTATGACCTCTTCAGTTAACTCAATTTATTGATGGAAAAAAAAGATACAACATAACAGGCATCCGCAAGATTGAACTAAACAATGTACACAGATAACATGAACGCAGACCATTAAATACAAAAATCACTAGAAACAGAGATTTTTTTTTTATAACGTATACAATTTTAAGTGCAAAATGCCTACTTCTTCCATACGTCTAATAATGTTTAAAGTTTGTCATGATGAAATGGGTTGGATATAATAAGGCACAGCTAGAGAAGTCCCAGGATTGGCTGTTGCCATTCTTGTACAAAGTGGCCGATAGCTGTCTTATTGCTTCAGAGCTAAACTCCCAGCTAACTCAAAGCTCTTAGGACACCAGAAATAGGAAATGTAACCATGCATGTGATAATACTTTGAAAATCAGTTAAACGTGCATTCAAGGTTTCTTAAATCGATATGTTCAGCATGATACAAAAAGATTGGGATGGACTTTACAAAGCTAGTGATTATGCTGGGTTCGAAATATAATCATATATGATGGTACAAGAATCATTATTTACAATAAAAATATAGCAATTTTTTTTGTTTCACTTGTTTACATTCTCTTTGTTCAGTTCATCAAATGTATTCAAATGTGTCTGCACTAGCTATGATCATGTGAGTCATAGGTCTAAGAATGGACCAAAGTCTTGGCCGGGGTTAAGCAGGATGGTCCGTTCATTAGAAGCCTTTTCAATCGACTCTTCTCTCTTTCTCACTGTGGTAGTTCTCCGCATTCCACATAAAAGAAGACTTTCCATTAATTGACATTCATCAACAATGACAAAATAAACATGTAAAGGAAACCATATTAACATCTATACAAGTTCTTTTCCTTGTCACTCCATAATACATATATATATATTCATAAGTTATGCAATAATGTGCTTAATCAATTCCATTCTACACTAAATTAATTTCCTGAAAATGCTAAATACACTACATTTTTAATCGTCTACATTTCAAATTGTTAGAGGCTCTCTCTCCTGAAATGTTCCATGTACACTTATCTCCATTTCTAACCAGGTTCATGCAAAAAAGCAGGCAACCAGTTATGATGTCAATAAGCCCGTCGGGAAGGGCCATTAACATCAACACCATGCCATGCAATAAAGGAATAAAAATTCCTCAAAAAGAGTGCACTTTCAAAAATATTTTCTCTTTTTTTATCGTTTTCATGAATGCCTGTTATATCACGCCTCTTTTGTCATCTGCAAAAACGAAAGCACTATATGCATGACCTGTACAATTGGTTGAATTCTGAGAAGAAAAACAAGATTCTATAGAGATAGTAGATTTTCCACACGAGCCCACTCGGTTGCTAAGTGAAGACTTGGAATTTAAAATGAATTTTCAGCTTATGAAAAAGTACCAATAGCAAATTCTAACCCTGTTTTTTTATGAATACATGTACATACAAAAATTGTAGTTACTCGACATAAGGCACTCTGTCATATTTGTTGTGTTTTCGTCAAAGAAAAGAAAATAAACTGTACATGTGTACATTGCCTTCAATATCATACATTCAGGTATCATCTCAGTGCAATTAAGTGTCAAGTACACTCACAAATGTCATTCATTAAATAGAAGTTCATTGAGATGGGGCTGTAAATGAAGCCTAAACACGATTACAAATGCGGAATATTAAATTTTTCTGATTTCCAATACAAATGCTTTATTATAGATATTAAAAATGGATTGCCACATAATAATGAATACAAACTCGCAAAGATCTGTACAACCTGCCCGTTTGTTTGAAACATGTATATCAAGGCATATCATAGGCACTCAAGTACAATGAGTAACTGTCCTTTGAAAAGGTTTAAACTTTATTCAAGATCCACTGATCGTTAAAAATAGTGACACAGGAACCTGTGAAGATTTGATTACCATTAATGTTTCTTCAATGATTTGTTCTATAACCATTAACAAAAAAATCCCTTTACTGAGCTACAATAATTGGTCCTATTTCATGTAAAAAGAATCCAAAATTATGCCAAACCCTTAATTCCTACAATTTTGAAACATGATGATTAGAAACAAGAGGATGAGAAAATTAGTAGAGTAGTCATTTTGAACAGATGATTACACCTATAAACAAGACAATTGACACAGATAGTACATATTCATACAGTTCGGTATGAACTACTAATTTGACATCTCTAGGGCCTACATGAGAACAAGCATATAACAGTACATTGTTTTTGTTACCTTTCTCAAAGGCCTGTACAATCAGGTTGCAAAAAAGTGTCACATCATACATTTCTACAATAGAAACATGTCATAGTTGATTTGAACAGAGTCGAGTTGACGTGACGTGTGGACAGCCAGGTCTTCTTCATTCGCTTAGTCTCTGCTCGGGTGTTCCTGATGAGATGGTGGTAGCTGGCTGGACTGGCATGGGCTGCATCCCCCCTGTCATGGCCTGCATTGGGAAAGGTACAGTAGAATAGGGCTGAAAGTTGCCGACGGGGAACATGCCTGGCATTTGTGGGGGCATACGGGGGTGGACATAGAACATGGGTTGTTGGATAGGGGGCACAATACTGGAGGTGGTGGGTGCAAGGACCATGCTAGGGTGGGTAGTGAACATGTAGGGGAGGCTGGCCACTGTGGGCTGGCCTGGGACTGAGGGTTGGGTGGGGACACTTGATGTGGCAGCTGGTGCATTTGTGGAAGTCTGAACCGCTTGCAGCTGAACGGCCTGCATTTGTTGCCTCAAGAGCCGCATCTCCTGCTGCTGCTGCAAGAGCACTTTCTGCAGATCCGTTCTGTCCATGGCCATGAACTCCTTGATATCGTCCGGAAGGGATTCGTCGCTAGCAGAATGCTGCGTGGCCAGATTGGACATGGAGCTGGAAAGACCAGAGGATTCCTTCAGTGAAGCTGTTCTGCTCACTCGACTGTCAGTGGTGAATGATTTGCCTCTTATGCCAACTTTTCCAAAGAGCTTTTCTTCCAGGCTTGCAGTGTTTTCTCTAGTACTAGCTGGTTTCCATAGGGCTTGCCTGTTACTTGACACCAGTGTATCTGGCTCCACAGACGAGGAAACATCAGAAAACCCAGAATCTATTCTTGGAATGACGGTTGTTGTGGAAACATCCGACATATCATTTTCAGATGAGCTGTCCTTATCAGAGAAGTCTTCAGTGGAGCTTGCCTGAAAGACCCCTCTCCTCGAAGTGTGTGCCTTCTTCTTTTGTTTCCTCAGAGAACGGGCCTGCATCGCTAGACTCGGTGATAAGTTCCATGGAATATCAATTGTAGATGCATCGGTAAGAGTGGCGTCGGTATCCTCATCTCGTTCATTTTCATTGATCATGTTCCTCAGTGCTGTCCAATCAAAGTCCATGTTGGGGCTGGATCTCGCCTTTCGTCTCTTCTCTCTCAGCCTATTTCTGGCCTCAGTATCCCGAAGAGTGATGGTTGAGTCGTCTCCGGTCTTGGATACAGATCTTGCGGGAATGTTCAATTCACTTGACTTTCCATCGACCAATGCCTTCTGAGCCCTGATTACAGATAGGATGCTCTGCGTTCTCTGGTGGATCTGATGATAGCGGGTGATATGGTGGGTGTCGTCTGGTTTGACCTTTTCTTCATCAGATGCACTGGTTCTCTGCTTCATGCTCTGCAATCGCTTCTGAGCAATCTCTTTCGTATCATCTGTTGACTGGTCTGATAGCATTTCAGCAGTATCTATCTCGAGATCCTCAGCAGTATGTTTTTGAAGCTCACTTTTCTGGCTGTCAGTGAAATCTAGTTCCGATTCTATCCTCACCTTCTCTTCAGTTTCAGAAGCAGGCAAAGATGGCTGAGAGTCTACATCTTTCACAATGGGCTTTGCTTCTGTAACAACATCTAATTTTTTGGTCACGGAAACCGGTTTGTACGTCTCCCCAACTGAAGAAAGCTGTTCTAATTGAGCAGGTTCCTCTCCAACATTTCTGGATAATCGTCTTATGTTTTTCCGTGCTTGCATGATCAAGTTGAAGTGTTCTTCTTCACTGTCATCCTCTATTTTTCGTCGAGGTTCCATCGTCTTTGGTTTTTCTTGAGCTTCTGCTTTCCTCCTCTTCAAGGCTTCTTTCCATGGCACAATCGTTTTTGAGGCTGCTGAATCTGGACTTTCCATTTCCTGTTTAACCTTTTTCTCTGCTGAAGAATTACTACGTAATTTGATGCTTTTCCAAGGAACAGCAGATTCCTGGTTCTTACTCTCTTCCCTTGGCTTTGTTTGTTTGCTTTCAGCCTCGGCATGTTCAGAGCTTTTCCTTGTAGTCATCTTATCCTTCCACCATGCATCCGGCTTGGAAATACCCTTGTCTCCAACATCATCTTTTCTTTTCTCTGTCACACTCTTCTTCCTCAAGACATCTCTCCACGGATTCTTCTCATGCTTTCCACCAGCAGTCTTTGATTCTCGTTGATCATGTTTTGAATTAGTCTTCTTTTCATCACTCGCCTGTGAACTGATTGCCTCAGAGTCATCTTTCTTCAATTTTGCACTTTTCAGAGAATGGGAAGTAGCGCTGCTCTGTGATTTCTCTGCTCCAAAAAGATTCATCTTGCTTTTAACAGCATTTAAACTGGCGAGCTTTGCTAGTTCTTTTTGGTCCTGAGTGAGAGATTTTCCCGCATCATGCTGATTTGACTTCCTCCGTTCTTGCACTGGCTCTCTGAGATACTTGCTTCTTACTGCATTCCAGCCACTCTTTTTTTGGTCAGGCACTGTTCCTTTAGATGTAGGAGTTTGTACAACTCTAGCCTTTGTGTCTTCTAAAATGGTCACCTCAGAGTCAGCCTTCATGCTCTTTTCCTCCAATACAGTGTGACTAGGGTCTTTCTTCATTGATTCTTTTACCGGTTCTTCAGAGTCTACCTTCACACTCTTCTCTTCCAAAACCGTCTGGCCAGGGTCTTTCTTCATTGATTCTTCTACTGGTTCTTTAGAGCCAGTCTCGATCTTGTCACAACTTGTTTCTGCCGATATCTCTTCAAGATCTGTCTTCATCGTTTCATGCTGCTTGTCTGCTTTTTTGTACGAGCCTTCCACAGATATTGTATCACTTGCATCACTCGTAGCGGTGGAGGCTAATTCTGGCATACTTTCCTCTAAAGGCATCTCTATGTCAGCAATTATTTGTGATTCACTTACTTCCTTTTGAGGCTGGACAGTCTCACTGACAAGCAACGTTGGAGTTTCTACTTCCATACTCTCTGATGTCGGGAAATCATTGTTGATGTTTGCGTTGTCCGCCATGTCTGTGTCATCTGCATTGGACTGTTTGAGGTCCTGGACTTGTGGTAGGGCTCCCATTAACTGTGAGAGTCCTTGTCGTAGCATTCTCCTGTTGTCAATGGTGCGATCACGTTTTAATACTGCAGCCCCTCGTGCCATTTGCAAGGCCAAAGAGAGACCAGATTCCTCATTTTTTATGTCCTTTGCAGAGATAGACTTTCGTCTTATCTTTGGAGTGGAATCTGCCTCTTCACGGCTATCAGCAGTTACAGCAACTTCAGGCTCATAATCCATGTTGGGTTGGACGTCCGACTTTATACTTGCTACAGGAGTCTTCTCATCTTGGGAAGTATGGACAGTCTCCTCCTTTACATATGAAGTCTTCAGAGCTGCAGTGGGCATTGGTGTACTGGAGCTTGTATCTGCTACTACTTTTACTGTGGTCACATTGACTTCGGTATCTTGTACCGAGCCTGTTTCTGAGGGTAAGGAAACTGGTTCTTCAAGCAGCTCAGAAATACTGCCACTGCTATACTCTCTCAGAATCTCGCCTAGTAAAGAATCTCGTGAGGATTCAGATGGCCATTTCTCAGGGTGCAATTTAACAGCAGCTGTTGGATTTTGCTCAGAATCACTAGGCTCTACTTCTGCAATGGACTGACTAGAAAGCTCATGCACAGCAACAGACTGACTAGGCAACACAACGGACAGGTCAGAAAGCGTTTCATCATGCAATTCATCAGCGCTGGGAGATGCATGCACACGTTTGGGTTTAGGGGGTGGAGCACCATAGGGGAGGGGCATGGTCTTCACAAATTCATGCAAGGTAGGACCGTGCTCCCTCGGTGTATGGTCAACACCAGCTGCCACATCAAGAGACGGAGTGGGGGGACATGGAACTTGACGAGACTCGACAACAGACAAGACATGTGCATTATTTGCATTCATTGGGGAGGATTGTGCAGGATGAGGGTGTTCACACGAAACTTCATTGGAACTTACCGTGACATTTTGGGCTGGCGACTCTCTCCTTGGAATCTTGCTCTCATGCTGTGGCGATGGTAGTGACGTTCTCGTCTTTGTTGCCGACGTTGACATGGACTCTAGTGATGTTGTGGATGGCCAAGAACCCTCAGAGATGGAATCACGATTTAACGAAGAGGATTTATCTGATGGAGGACGAGGTGCTCTCCTTTTCTTGTTTTTGCTCTTTGGTGCTTCAACCTCAGGAGAAGTCGCACCTGGAAGAAATTCTGCTTTTGAGTACTGTGGAGGATCTGCTGCTAGTAGCTGTGATGGAGCTGTTTCAGTGCTGCCCTGAATTTCAGTAAGAGGTTTACGCTGCTCGTCACTGGGTTTTCCATCTGTTGATTCATCTGGAATTTCCAGCATGACATCCCGCGTCTTCCTCTTACCACCAAATAGTTTGCCGAGACCTTTCCTCTTCACTTTGTCGCTGGACTCTTTCTTGTGCTTCCCATCTGACTTCAGTTGCTGTGCACTACTTGCACCAGCTGCTCCTGCTACATCATCATCATTTGCATTGTTGTTGTAATTCTCTTGCACTTCAACGTCGTCAGAATTGTTGTTGTTCACGTTTAGAATGTTGCTGTTGTTGTTGTTTGAGTTTGGGTTTTCTTCTTTGTCAGAGTCAGAGTCTGAAATACCAACTGCACTCTTTATCTTGTCGAAAAAGCCACCTTCCGAGTCAGAAGACGAGGATGAAGAGGAAGATGAGCTGGAGGATCCATCACCAATGCCAACAGCTCCCAGGAAACTAAACCCTTTCTTCTCTTTTTTCTCCTTTTTCTCTTTCTTCTTGTCTTTGCTCTTCTCTCCTTTGCCCTTCTTCTTCTTCTTCTTCTTTTTCTTGTCAGCCCCACCTGAAATTCCAATACTGCCCCCAATGCTCACTCCTCCCTTGACATCTGCATCAATGTCACCACCACCTAGGGAAGCTGATGGAATGTTGGAAGATAGGTCACCACCTGCACTGATATCGCCACCTCCCCCTATACTTCCACCTAGTCCTCCACCTCCTCCGAGATTGATGTCTGGTTTTTCAACATCAACATCTACTCCTCCTCCACCTCCTAGTCCTCCTCCAATGCCAAGTCCTCCTCCACCTCCTCCAAGACTAAAATCTGGTTTTTCAACTTCAACATCTACTCCTCCTCCTCCTAGTCCTCCTCCAAGGTCTAGACCTCCTCCTCCTCCTAGTCCTCCTCCGATGCCAAAACCGCCGCCTCCTCCTCCTCCAAGGCTGATGTCTGGTTTTTCAACGTCAACATCTACTCCTCCTCCTAGTCCTCCAATGCCAAGGCCTCCTCCTCCTCCAAGGCTGATGTCTGGTTTTTCAACTTCAACATCTACTCCTCCTCCTCCTCCTAGTCCTCCTCCAATGTCTAGACCTCCTCCTCCTCCTAGTCCTCCTCCAATGCCAAAACCGCCACCTCCTCCTCCAAGGCTGATGTCTGGTTTCTCAACGTCTACATCTACTCCTCCTCCACCTCCTAGTCCTCCTCCAATACCAAGGCCTCCTCCTCCTCCAAGGCTGATGTCTGGTTTCTCAACGTCAACATCTACTCCTCCTCCTCCTCCTAGTCCTCCTCCAATGTCTAGACCTCCTCCTCCTCCTAGTCCTCCTCCAATGCCAAAACCGCCACCTCCTCCTCCAAGGCTGATGTCTGGTTTCTCAACGTCTACATCTACTCCTCCTCCTAGTCCTCCAATGCCAAGGCCCCCTCCTCCTCCAAGGCTGATGTCTGGTTTTTCAACTTCAACATCTACTCCTCCTCCTCCTCCTAGTCCTCCTCCAATGTCTAGACCTCCTCCTCCTCCTAGTCCTCCTCCAATGCCAAAACTGCCACCTCCTCCTCCTAGGCTGATGTCTGGTTTTCCAACGTCTACATCTACTCCTCCTCCTCCTCCTAGTCCTCCACCTCCTCCAAGACTAAAGTCTGGCTTTTCAACATCGGCATCAATATCTACTCCTCCTCCAATGCCAAGGCCGCCACCTCCTCCTCCAAGGCTGATGTCTGGTTTTCCAACATCAACATCTACTCCTCCTCCTCCTCCTAGTCCTCCTCCAATGTCTAGACCTCCTCCTCCTAGTCCTCCTCCAATGCCAAAACCGCCACCTCCTCCTCCTAGGCTGATGTCTGGCTTCTCAACGTCTACATCTACTCCTCCTCCACCTCCTAGTCCTCCTCCAATGCCAAGGCCTCCTCCTCCTCCGAGGCTGATGTCTGGTTTTCCAACGTCAACATCTACTCCTCCTCCTCCTCCTCCTAGTCCTCCTCCAATGCCAAAACCACCACCTCCTCCTCCAAGGCTGATGTCTGGTTTCTCAACGTCTACATCTACTCCTCCTCCACCTCCTAGTCCTCCTCCAATGCCAAGGCCTCCTCCTCCACCAAGGCTGATGTCTGGTTTTCCAACGTCAACATCTACTCCTCCTCCTCCTCCTAGTCCTCCTCCAAGGCCAAAACCACCACCTCCTCCCCCAAGGCTGATGTCTGGTTTCTCAACGTCTACATCTACTCCTCCTCCACCTCCTAGTCCTCCTCCAATGCCAAGGCCTCCTCCTCCTCCAAGGCTGATGTCTGGTTTTCCAACATCAACATCTACTCCTCCTCCTCCTAGTCCTCCTCCAATGCCAAAACCGCCACCTCCTCCTCCTAGGCTAATGTCTGGTTTCTCAACATCTACATCTACTCCTCCTCCTCCTAGTCCTCCTCCGATGCCAAAACCGCCACCTCCTCCTCCAAGGCTGATGCCTGGTTTTCTAACGTCAACATCAACACCTCCTCCTCCTCCTAGTCCTCCTCCGATGCCAAAACCACCACCCCCTCCTCCTAGGCTGATGTCTGGTTTCTCAACATCTACATCTACTCCTCCTCCTCCTAGTCCTCCAATTCCTAATCCTCCTCCTCCAAGGCTGAAGTCTGGCTTTTCAACATTGGCATCAACATCCACTCCTCCACCAATGCCAAGGCCTCCTCCTCCTCCTAGGCTGATGTCTGGTTTTCCAACGTCTACATCTACTCCTCCTCCTCCTCCTAGTCCTCCTCCAATGCCAAGGCCTCCTCCTCCTCCTCCAAGACTGACGTCTGGCGTTCCAACGTCAACATCTACTCCTCCACCTCCTAGTCCTCCTCCGATGCCAAAACCGCCGCCTCCTCCTCCTCCTCCAAGGCTGATGTCTGGTTTTTCAACGTTAACATCTACTCCTCCTCCTAATCCTCCTCCAACCCCAAGGCCGCCGCCTCCTCCTCCAAGGCTGATGTCTGGTTTTTCAACGTTAACATCTACTCCTCCTCCTAATCCTCCTCCAACCCCAAGGCCGCCGCCTACTCCTCCAAGGCTGATGTCTGGTTTTCCAACGTCAACATCTATTCCTCCTCCTCCTAGTCCTCCTCCTATGCCAAAACCACCACCTCCTCCTCCAAGGCTGATGTCTGGTTTTCCAACGTCAACATCAACACCTCCTCCTCCTCCAAGGCTGATGTCTGGTTTTCCAACGTCAACATCTACTCCTCCTCCTCCTCCTCCTAGTCCTCCTCCGATGCCAAAACCGCCACCCCCTCCTCCTCCTCCTAGGCTGATGTCTGGTTTCTCAACATCTACATCTACTCCTCCTCCTCCTAGTCCTCCAATTCCTAATCCTCCTCCTCCAAGGCTGAAGTCTGGCTTTTCAACATTGGCATCAACATCTACTCCTCCACCAATGCCAAGGCCTCCTCCTCCTCCTCCTCCAAGATTGATGTCTGGTTTGTCAATATCGCCACCAACTTTGATTCCTCCTCCTAAACCACCACCAATGCCAAATCCTCCTCCTCCTCCACTGTCTCCTCCAACATTGATATCTGGTTTGTCAACATCAACGTCTGCGCTTCCTCCAAAGCCGAATCCAAAGCCCTTCTTCTTCTTCTTCTTCTTTTTCTTATCCTTCTCTCCTTCCGAGTCACTGGAGCTGGAGGAGCTGCTGCTGCTTGTGCCATCTTTCTTTGACTTCCCAAATCCAAAACCAAAGCCAAACTTTCCTTTTCCATCAGCATCTCCTTTCAAGTCTGGTTTATCGATGTCCACCTTAGCATCAAGGCCAACTCCTCCAATGCCGCCTTTAAGTTCGGGCTTATCTACGTCTAGCCCACCTCCTGTGGCAATATTAACATCCAGATCGCCTGCTCCAGCTCCACCAATGCCACCACCAAGACCCCCTCCAATGCCAAGTCCTCCACTGATGTCAGCATCTGGCTTGCTGGACTTGATGTTAACATCCACCTCTGGCTTTACAGATACATCTGCATCCACATCAAGACCGTTGACTCCTTTCCCGGATACATCAACATCAGGGGCCTTGACGTCTACCCCAGCACCTCCAGAGCCACCAAAACCAAGCTTGCCCATCTTGAATTTTCCACTCTTGTCTTTCTTTCCAGAGCCTCCTTTCTTTCCCTTTTTGCCAAACTTCAAACCGAATCCACCTTCTGGTGCATCCAAATCAGCTTCTGGCAAATCTCCTTTCCCACTGATATCAGCATCACCTCCAATCTCGATGCCTCCGGATGGGGCATTTACATCAACATCTACATCAGGTGTGCCAAATCCAAGTTTTCCTCCAGCCTTGAATTTCCCCTTCTTATCCTTCTTTCCTGAGCCACCCTTCTTGCCTTTCTTGCCAAAGCCAAATCCAAATCCACCTGATGGAGCATCAATTTCAGGGCCTTTCACATCTATATCTACGTCTGGTGCTTTGACGTCACCACCAACATTCAGATCAGCGTCTCCTCCCAACTGCAGAGAAGCATCTGGCCCTTTGAGGGACAGATCTCCTGCCCCGCCAATGTCTGGTTTGCCGGCTTTTATGTCCACATCAACTTCTGGTTTGACGGAGAGATCTCCACCATTGACATCTATTCCTGCTGAAGGCAGATCAATCCCTCCTTCTGGTTTGTCAATGTCAATATCTGCTCCGCCAGAGCCTCCAAAGCCTAATTTCCCACCAATCTTGAATTTTCCCTTCTTGTCTTTCCTTCCAGATCCTTTCTTGTCCTTCTTCCCAAAGCCAAATCCAAAGCCACCTGAAGGGGGATCCACATCAGGGCCTTTTATATCAACATCTGGGGTGCTGATGTCGCCACTTACATTGCCTTCTCCACCAATGCCAACCCCAATCTCAGGGGCATCAAGATCTGCATCGCCATTAATGTGTCCTTTGCCACCATGTTTCTTACCAAAGTGGAATCCACCACTTTTGCCCTTCTTGCCAGATCCCTTCTTCTTCCCACCAAAGCCAAAGCCAATGCCACCTCCGATGTCAGCTTTTGGTGCATCAACATCAATGTCAACATCAGGAGCATTTACTGACACATCACCTCCAACATCCAAATCCCCACCGATATCAATCTCTGGTTTGGAAGATTTGATATTGACATCAACATCTGGCTTGACAATGTCTACTCCATTATCTATTCCTGCTGACCCAACGGTGATGGCACCTGCATCAGGCCCTTTGAAATCTAGGCCTCCACCGATGTCTGCATCGCCTTTGAGATTGGGGCCTTTCAGATCAATATCCGCTCCAAGTCCACCTCCAATCTTCTTGTCATCGTCTGAATCTGATCCACCAAAGCCCAGATTCAGTCCAAAGCGTCCCTTCTTTTTCCCCTTTTTCTTTGGCTTTTTGATGTCTATGCCACCTTCAGGGGAGCTCGCACTCAGGTCTGCATCACCACCTCCTCCAATCGAGATATCAGGGCCTTTGACATCTAGATCAGCATCACCAGATCCTTTTCCGGACTTCCCAAATTTCAGCTTTCCTCCGAGGTCAAATCCACCTTTGCCTTTCTTGCCAGATCCTTTGCCTTTCTTTCCAAAGCCGAATCCAAAACCAGCATCTGGAGCATCTACATCCGGTCCTTTGACATCTATGCTGGCATCTGGTGCTCCAACTTTGACATCTGCATCGAAGTCCGGTTTTCCAGCTCGGATGTTAATATCAGCTTCAGGTTTCACAGAAATATCAGGTCCATCAAGAGAGAGGTCAGCAGAGGGTGCATCGATGCCACCGCCTCCACCAATTCCAATGCCACCACCAATTCCAATGCCACCAGCTCCTCCGATTCCAAGGCCACCTTTGCCTCCAATGTCAACATCTGGTCCATCTACAGACACCCCTACTGAAGGTAGATCACCTCCAAGTCCACCTTTGCCTCCAATGTCAACATCTGGTCCATCTACAGACACCCCTCCTGAAGGTAGATCACCTCCTAGTCCACCTTTGATACCAAATCCACCTCCAACATCACCCCCAAGCTTTCCATCCAAGTCTCCCTTTCCTCCAATGTTGACATCGGGCCCATCAAGAGATATTCCACCAGCTGGTGCTGCAATACCTCCACCTATTCCGATGCCACCGCCTCCACCAACATCAATGTCTGGTTTGTCAAGATCCACACCTCCACCTACTCCAACTCCTCCTCCCAATCCTCCACTAGCATCAATGTCTACATCAGGTGTTTTTCCTTTCAGGTCAGCATCAACTCCCCCCTCTAGCTTGGGTCCTTTAAAGCCGAAACCAAAGCCACCTTTCTTGCCACCTTCATCATCTGAGCTGGAACTGCTGTCTGAAGATGTGTGATCGCCACCTCCAAATCCCAGCTTGAAGCTGGGCATCTTAAACTTCTTACTCTTCTTTCCCTTCTTCTTCTTCTTTCCTTTGATTCCTCCTTTCAGATTCACATCTGCATCGATGTCGCCACCAACATTCACATCTGGAGCATCAACGGATACACCACCTTCTGGTAAATTCACATCCGCATCACCTCCAGCTTTGAATTTACCGCCAATGCCAAATCCTTTATCTTTCTTACTTCCTCCAGAGATGTTGTACTTCTGCTTCCTTCCTCCCCCAAGACTAAACCCAGCATCTGGAGCATCTGTAGATCCCGATAGTTTCAGTGAAGCATCAGGTAAATCAACATCTCCATCACCATTCACAGTCAAATCAGGTCCATCAACCTTTCCACCAGCAGATATTTCAGGGGCATCAATGTCAGCATCGGCACCACCTTTCCCTCCAAATTTGAAGCTAGGTGATCCAATGTGGAATCCTCCAAATTTGAACTTTCCTTTTCCTTTGCTTCCTTTCAGTTTGGGTCCTTTGACGTCAATATCTGCATCTGGCCCATGAACATCAGCTTCAAGATTTCCGACATCTATATCTCCACCAAGGTCACCTCCACCGCTTAGCTCAATGTCTGGTTTGCCAGCCTTGATGTTGATTTCAGCCTCTGGTTTGATATTCAGGTCTGCATCTCCATCTATTCCCCCTCCAATACCAACTCCTCCTGATGGAAGCTTCACATCACCCTCAACATCAGCGTCCGCATCAACATCCAGGTCAGCTCCACCATGTCCACCAAAGCCAAACTTGGGGCCATGAATCTTGGGCATCTTCATGCCAAATCCGAACCCTCCCTTCTTCTTTCCACTGCCATTAAGATCCATGTCAGGTCCACTCACGTCTAGGTCTGGGCCAGAAATGTCTCCCTCTACCTTGGGTCCTTTGATGTCAATGTCAGCATCTGGTCCATTTGCATCGATGTCGAGGCCTCCACCAACTCCTCCTCCAATTCCTACTCCTCCACCAATGCCAACTCCTCCAGATGGAAGATTGACATCACCTCCAATGTCAGGTTTACCGGTTTTCACATCGACATCAACCTCTGGCTTGGCGACGTCAACATCAACATCAGCCCCACCATGTCCACCAAAGCCAAACTTGGGGCCATGAATCTTGGGCATCTTCATGCCAAATCCGAACCCTCCCTTCTTCTTTCCACTGCCATGAAGATCCATGTCAGGTCCACTCACGTCTAGGTCTGGGCCAGAAATGTCTCCCTCTACCTTGGGTCCTTTGATGTCAATGTCAGCATCTGGTTTATTTACATCAATGTCGAGGCCTCCACCGACTCCTCCTCCAATTCCTACTCCTCCACCAATCTCAACTCCTCCAGATGGAAGATTGACATCACCTCCAATATCAGGTTTACCTGTTTTCACATCGACATCAACCTCTGGCTTGGCGACGTCAACATCAACATCGGCCCCACCATGGCCACCAAAACCGAACTTGGGGCTTTTTATCTTTGGCATCTTGAGGCCAAATCCGAAGCCTCCCTTCTTCTTGCCACTGCCACGCAGATTCACATCCGGTCCACTGACGTCTAGGTCTGGGCCAGAAATGTCTCCCTCTACCCTGGGTCCTTTGATGTCAATGTCGGCATCTGGCCTATTTGCATCAATGTCGAGGCCTCCACCGACTCCTCCTCCAATTCCTACTCCTCCACCAATGTCAACTCCTCCAGATGGCAGATTGATATCACCTCCAATGTCAGGTTTGCCAGTTTTCACGTTTACATCAACTTCGGGCTTAGCAACGTCAACATCAATGCCAGCTCCACCACTGACATCAAGGTCTGGCTTTGATACATCTGCATCAACATCAATATCTGCTCCTCCATTTCCACCAAAGCCAAACTTGGGGCCATGAAATTTGGGCATCTTCATGCCAAATCCGAACCCACCCTTCTTCTTGCCACTGCCACGAAGATCCACATCAGGTCCACTGACGTCTAGGTCTGGGCCAGAAATGTCGCCTTCTACCTTGGGTCCTTTGATGTCAATGTCAGCATCTGGTCCATTTGCATCGATGTCGAGGCCTCCACCGATTCCTCCTCCACCAATCTCAACTCCTCCAGATGGAAGATTGACATCACCTCCAATATCAGGTTTACCGGTTTTCACATCGACATCAACCTCTGGCTTGGCGACGTCAACATCAACATCAGCCCCACCATGTCCACCAAAGCCAAACTTGGGGCCGTGAAATTTGGGCATCTTGATGCCAAATCCTCCTTTCTTCTTGCCACTGCCATGAAGATCCATGTCAGGTCCACTCACGTCTAGGTCTGGGCCAGAAATGTCTCCCTCTACCTTGGGTCCTTTGATGTCAATGTCAGCATCTGGTTTATTTACATCGATGTCGAGGCCTCCACCGACTCCTCCTCCAATTCCTACTCCTCCACCAATGCCAACTCCTCCAGATGGAAGATTGATATCACCTCCAATGTCAGGTTTACCAGTTTTCACATCAACATCAACCTCTGGCTTGGCGACGTCAACATCAACATCAGCCCCACCTTGCCCACCAAAGCCAAACTTGGGGCCATGAATCTTGGGCATTTTCATGCCAAATCCGAACCCTCCCTTCTTCTTTCCACTGCCACTTCCTTTGATCTTTGGACCTTTTACATCCACGTCTGGACCATCAACATCAAGGTCGGCATCGCCATCGATATTTACTCCCACTCCACCGCTTGGCAAATCTGCATCACCACTGACATCTAGTTTGGGTTTGGACACATCTGCATCAACATCCAGGTCAGCATCTCCATGTCCACCAAAACCAAACTTGGGGCTTTTTATCTTTGGCATTTTGATGCCAAATCCAAACCCTCCCTTCTTCTTGCCGCTGCCACGCAGATCCACATCCGGTCCACTCACGTCTAGGTCTGGGCCAGAAATGTCTCCCTCTACCTTGGGTCCTTTGATGTCAATGTCAGCATCTGGTTTATTTACATCGATGTCGAGGCCTCCACCAACTCCTCCTCCAATTCCTACTCCTCCACCAATGTCAACTCCTCCAGATGGCAGATTGATATCACCTCCAATATCAGGTTTGCCAGTTTTCACGTTTACATCAACTTCGGGCTTAGTGACGTCAACATCAATGCCAGCTCCACCACTGACATCGAGGTCTGGCTTTGATACATCTGCATCAACATCAATATCTGCTCCACCATGCCCACCAAAGCCAAACTTGGGGCCGTGAAATTTGGGCATCTTGATGCCAAATCCGAACCCTCCCTTCTTCTTTCCACTGCCATGAAGATCCATGTCAGGTCCACTCACGTCTAGGTCTGGGCCAGAAATGTCTCCTTCTACCTTGGGTCCTTTGATGTCAATGTCTGCATCTGGCCTATTTGCATCGATGTCGAGGCCTCCACCGACTCCTCCTCCAATTCCTACTCCTCCACCAATCTCAACTCCTCCAGATGGAAGATTGACATCACCTCCAATGTCAGGTTTACCGGTTTTCACATCAACATCAACCTCTGGCTTGGCGACGTCAACATCAACATCAGCCCCACCATGTCCACCAAAGCCAAACTTAGGGCCATGAAACTTGGGCATCTTCATGCCAAATCCGAACCCTCCCTTCTTCTTTCCACTTCCACTTCCTTTGATCTTTGGACCTTTTACATCAACGTCTGGACCATCAACATCAAGGTCGGCATCGCCATCGATGTTTACTCCCACTCCACCGCTTGGCAAATCTGCATCACCACTGACATCTAGTTTGGGTTTGGACACATCTGCATCAACATCTACATCAGCATCTCCATGTCCACCAAAACCAAATTTGGGGCCATGAAATTTGGGCATCTTTAGGCCAAATCCGAAACCTCCCTTCTTTTTGCCACTACCATTAAGATCCAAATCAGGTCCACTCACATCTAGGTCTGGGCCAGAAATGTCCCCTTCTACCTTAGGTCCTTTGATGTCTATGCCGGCGTCAGGTCCATCTATGGCAACTCCACCTCCTAAGCCCCCTCCAATTCCTCCAGAGGGTAGGTCAACACCTGCTCCACCTCCAATTCCTCCAGATGGTAAGTCAACATCTACTCCACCTCCAATTCCACCAGATGGTAGGCCAACACCTGCTCCACCTCCAATTCCTCCAGAGGGTAGGTTGACATCTACTCCACCTCCAATTCCTCCAGATGGTAGGTCAACACCTACTCCACCTCCAATTCCTCCAGATGGTAGGTCAACACCTGCTCCACCTCCAATTCCTCCAGATGGTAAGTCAACATCTACTCCACCTCCAATGCCTCCAGAGGGTAGGTCAACACCTGCTCCACCTCCAATTCCTCCAGATGGTAGGTTGACATCTACTCCACCTCCAATTCCACCAGATGGTAAGTTCACACCTACTCCCCCTGATGGCAGATCTGCACCACCGCCAATGTCTATGTCAGGCTTTGAAGTCTTAACACTGACATCAACCTCAGGCTTTGCAATATCTACATCCACATCTGGTCCTTTGAAGCCAATGCCCCCAATGCCTCCACCAATACCAATATTGCCAGAAGGCAGATCTGCATCTCCTTTCACGTCCAAATCTGGTTTGTCAATGTCTACATCGGCATCAATGTCAATGTCAGCTCCACCATGTCCACCAAAGCCAAACTTGGGGCCTTTTATCTTGGGCATCTTGACGCCAAATCCGAACCCGCCCTTCTTCTTGCCACCTCCATTTACATCAAGATCAGGACCATCCAAATCTACATCTGGGCCAGACACATCCGCTTTCAGCTCAGGGCCTTTGATATCCACACCTCCTTTGGGTCCTTTTACATCCAGGGACGCTCCTCCTGATGGAAGATCTGCATCACCACCAAGGTTGATGTCTGGTTTGTCAACCTTCATATCAGCATCAATGCTTGCATCTCCTTTCCCATGGCCACCGAAGCCAAACTTTGGCATGCTAAATCCAAAGCCTTTCTTCTTTTTGCCCCCATCCACATCAAAGTCTGGACCAGATAAATCACCTTCTAGTTTGGGACCTTTGACATCTGCATCAATGTCTGCACCTCCACCGATTCCTGCCCCAATATCCACTCCTGCTCCTCCGGAGGGCAATTTGGCATCGCCACTGATGTCAATGTCTGGTTTTGCAACTGAGGCATCCACATCTACATCCATGTCTGCACCCCCGTGTCCTTTTCCACCAAAACTAAATTTGGGCATACCAAATCCAAAGCCTCCTCTCTTCTTCTTGCTACCTTTCATATCCAGGTCTGGGCCAGAAATGTCTCCTTTAACAGTTGGTCCCTTCATGTCTACATCAGGTCCATCAACAGAGAGATCTGCATCAGGTCCCTTGAGATCAATGCCACCACCTCCGCCGATATTTCCTCCGATATCAACATCTCCTCCGATATCTGGTTTGCCCGTTTTCACACTGACATCAACTTCAGGCTTTGCGACGTCAACATCAACATCACCTCCTACTCCCCCGTGTCCTCCAAAGCCGAATTTTGGTCCCTTCATCCCAAATCCAATCTTGCCACCTTTCTGTTTGCCTCCAGCGTTTACATCAACATCTGCATCTAGGTCTCCTTTCAGTTTGGGTACATCAGCGTCAGGACCTGAAACTGATATGTCGCCACCAGCTTTCACATCGGCATCAACATCCATTTTGGCATCGCCATCACCACTTCCACCAAAGTTAAAGTCAAACTTAGGGAACTTGAAACTGAAGAAACGCTTCTTCTTCTTCTTTTTGGGCATGTCTATGTCAAGGTCTGCATCTGCATCCATTTTTCCGCCGACACTTGGCCCAGACAGTCCAATATTGACATCACCTTCAGGACCATCCATCTTGCCGCCAAGTCCCCCGTGTATGCCACCCTTTGGAAGATCAATTGAAGCGCCACCGGCAGGAAGAGATGCATCTGGAAGATCCACCTCGCCTTTCATATCAGGACCTTTGATGTCAACGTCACCTCCAATTCCTAGTCCTCCAGACGGCATTCCGAATCCTCCTTTTGCTCCTCCACCGATATCAACTTTTGGCTTGTCAATGTCCACCCCAACTCCGCCTGATGGAAGATCAACTCCACCTCCGATGCCACCACCAATGCCACCACCGACATTCACTGATGGTGCATCAAGTCCTCCTCCTACTCCAATGCCTCCTGAAGGAAGACCAGCCCCGATACCACCTTTGATGCCAATTCCTCCTTTTCCTCCTCCACCAATGTCCAAGTTCGGTGTATCAACATCCATCCCCACTTCTCCTGATGGAAGATCTACTCCACCTCCGATGCCACCACCAATGCCACCACCGACATTTGCTGATGGTGCATCAAGTCCTCCTCCTACTCCAATGCCTCCTGAAGGAAGACCACCCCCGATACCGCCTTTGATGCCAATTCCTCCTGATGGTAGATCTACATCGACATCCCCCTTTGGCAGCTTGGCGTCTCCTCCAATTCCTCCACCAATGCCAATACCTCCTGAAGGCATGTCCATTCCGCCACCTATGTTAACGTCTCCTGATGGCAGGCCTGCTCCTCCACCAATGTTGACATCTCCTGATGGCAAGTCTCCTCCAACATCTACACCAATGCCTCCAGAGGGAAGACCTATGCCGCCTCCAACTCCTCCTCCAATCCCTACACCGCCTTTTGGAAGGTTAACATCGCCACCAGCCTTGAGATCTCCAGACGGAAGGTCAACACCTCCACCAATGCCTCCAGATGGTAGATTGACATCTACACCACCACCTCCTCCCAGCCCGAAGCCTCCTTTTGGCCCGTCTAACTTTCCACCAATGCCAACATCAGCTGAGGGTACATCTCCTCCAACCTTGAGATCAGCTGAGGGTAGATCAGCATCAACATTCAGTCCTCCGCCGATTCCCCCACCGATGCCGCCAGATGGTACATCTCCTTTGATATCGACGTCCCCTGATGGTAAATCTACTTTAGGACCTTTTGCTTTCCCACCGAAAGAAGGCATTTTCATCCCGAATTTGAAGCCGCCTTTTCCTTTTCCGCCAAGGTCTGCATCTCCTTCCACTGCTGGTCCTTTTACATCGATATCACCAGATGCTCCTCCTTTTCCTTTTCCTTTCTTTGATTTCTTTGGTCTCCCTGCTTTGACAGAGGCGTCAAGTTCCGGTTTCACCGCACCAGATGCTCCAATGCTCACATCAGGTGCATTTATGTCAAGTCCGGCAGAAGCACCTCCTTGAGGTACATCAATGTCCATTTTGTTGTCCCCAGATGCACTCAAGTCAGGTCCTTGTAATGACACGCCTCCTCCCAGCCCTGCACCGGCGCCTCCTCCAACACCTCCTCCTACACCAAATGATGGTGCAGATCCTTTTACTTTGATTTTCCCTTTACCCTCATTATCTGAGTCACTAGATGATGAGGAGGACGATGAAGAGGATGATGACGAGTCACCACCAAAGCCCAATCTGGCAAAGAACCCGGGTCGCTTTCTCTTCCGCGTTTTTGCTTTTCCTCCAAGTTCTAATGAGACATCAGCATCTGGCAATTGTGCTGAGGCACTTCCGTCAACATCTGCACCTCCCTTCTTCTTGAAGACTCCTCGTGGCAGTGAACCCTTGCCCTTTGTACCCACTTTGACTTTTGGTGGTGGACCGGCCTCAACATTTGCTTGCACTTCGGCACCAATGTTCCTCTCTACATCAGGAGCCCCTCCCAGGTCAACTTTAGCCGATGGAGCATCTCCGCTTACACCAAGACCAGCCCCAGCCGATAGATCAGCATCACCAGCTCCCTACAAAGATTAACCAGAGAAAAACAAATCAATTAAAAAATATGTTTGTCACGAGCTAGGCACTGGAATGTTCACATTTAGCATTTAGTTCACTTGTTTTAATATGGTGGGTTGAATAATGGAAAGCAAACATACAAACACACCTTAGTCCTACAACAAATTAGTAAGATATAACATTTCCTCAAAAAAATCTTTGCAATTTCCACATTCCTGGGTCTGAATGCTAATGTTTTTTTGGATATTTGTCTAACTGTCCTCAATTTTGTACTGATGTTTCTTAAATGATTATGCTCTCGTCTCACAACTTTCTATTAAGGTAGTCTACCCCTTGGAGTGTACGCCTTGACTGTTTGATACAATTATGGATCCCTGTCGGCCACACAGACAAGTAAATGTACATGTAGGGTACATATTTCGTTACAGGTACTTAACATGCACATGAAGATACACAAAAGTAACATTAATAGTAATTTAGCATTCAGGGCAAATCGGAGGAAAACATATGCAATAACACATTGCTCTAAATTGTCACAAAACCTGTCACAGAACTGATAATTTACAATACATAGAATATCAAAATAAACATAAGACTTTTAAAGCATACCCAACTAATCATGGCAATTCAAAGGTAACCAATGACCTTTCCTCTATAAATGAAGGGTTTTTTTAAAAAAAAATTGGAGATCATATTCCAATTGTGTGGATATCCCACATCAAGACATATTTATAAAGCTGATTTCATGACTGTTGACAACATAACTACTTTGCAAGGTGAATACCAGACAAAAAAAAACAGAATGTATAAGAACTCTTCTTACCCCGACAGAGAGTGATGCTGATGGTAATCCTATACTGGCTGAGGCCGAAGGCAGCCCGCCCCCTACTGACCCTGCCACAGACATCCCGGCACCTGAATACACAGAAAAGGTAAGCAAATAAAAAAGGATTAGTAAATGAAAGTATCAAGAAAAAGTTACATATAATATTTAATATACAAGTGTACTATATATGTATATGATGTACTTCAAATTAATATATTGCCCTTGTAAATATTACAGAAGTGACTCCAAGTCTACTACCCATCATACATGTTTTCTTACATTGAAGAGAACTAAATGTAAAATTTTACATGATTGTGGAGTTGCTTCACAATTGAAATACATGGCACAATAGTTGCTTAAACTGTCAATCACAGTACACAGAATATGAATATATCGTTTTAACAATTCATAAAATATTGTACATGACAACCATGATTGATAACGAGTTGGTTGTTCATTACACTTCACACTTGACCCTTTGTCTGTTGATTAAGAGATGCTCTATGGGATTTGTGTGTACACTACAGCTCAAAGGAATTGGCATCAGGTAAAGGGAAAGGGAAGAAAGGGAAGGAGTTTTTAACCATGGTATATTTTGTCCAGTTCAGCATGAAACATGATACTTACTTTTTAGGCTAATGCATCGTGTTTCATGCTGAATTGGACAAAATATACCGCAGGTTAAAACTGCAGCTCCTTCCCTTTCTTCCCTTTCTGTTTACCCGATGCCAATTCCTTTGAGCTGTAGTGTATGTGAAAAACAGAGCCAAACTTTCGGTAAGAACTAAAAATATTAAACTGCAAATAATCAATTAAAAAAATATTGGAATGAGACTGTTCAAAGTATGAGAGTGTTTTCATTTAAAAATGTTACTTGTCAGTGAGGGTATGCTTCCAGTATTATGGACTTCATTGAAGAGATCGTAATGGATTAAACATGAGGTGTTCTGCATCAAAACTCTGCAGCGAGGGTACTGCAGCAAGGGTACTTCTTTTCCGTTTCAAAATAATTTCCAGAGCAACATTTTGACTAGAAATTCCATTTTTGTTTATTATGCTAAGAATTGTTTTGTCTGTCCAGGGTTGTTCCTGCTCTTTCTCTCTTTAATTCTATTTCACTAGAGACATAAAAAGGCCCGATGTATGATATATCAATTCTACTTCCATCATTGTTGAATTTCCAGTCACACTACACAGGCGTGACGCTGTCTGCGTAGGCTGCGATCAAGCTCGGAACACAACACAGCCCTCCTCACTTCTACATGCACCACTGCAGAGGAAAATTTGAAGCGCAAACAACAACCTGGGGTTCGGCTTCTCTGTGAGCCTTTTGTATTTGCTTACATGCGATTGGGATTGTGATGTTGACATACCGACCAGAGGGGAGAGAGAGGGAGAATAAGAGTTGATTTATTACAGATATGTACTTTGCTCCTGCAGGTTAGGCTGCAGTTTTCTTTTTCATTTCTCCTCTTTTTACCTGCTGCGTACAGTACAAACTGTCCTTCAAAAGTTATGGTTCCGAAAGAGGGCATGGACAGAAGAAAGAGGGATATTCTTGCACATTTTTGCACTGACACATCTATATTTTGTGCAAATCTCCATTTGTTCAAAAAGTATTTGCTCTGATATGTGGGTGTACATGATGTAAGAAAGTAGTAAAGATGTGTTGATAAAATTGAATAAAACAAATTTATCCAGCTTTAGAGGAAGAAAGTCAATCCATGGCATCATGAGAGGAATGATATGGTGTTCCCACGATACCTTCAAATACATTAGTTGGAGCGCACCAAGTCTCAGGTGTATGCCAATTGCATGATCAATAGCAAATGAGCTCAGTATTTGTATTCTACATTGCCAATGTATGACTGGAATATCAGCCAGTGTAGTGTTTCACCTTTAAATAGTTGAAATCAAACTGCTCTGTCTAAATTACAGAAAGTGCATACATGTCTCCACCATTTGTGGATGAACCTCAACTCTATAGCTACAATTATGCATTGTGTATACGTTTCATTGTTCTCGTGTACGTGTATGAATGAATACCTTGCACAAACATGACATTATTCAGCACATCTATATATGGTCTTTCTTCAAGGTATCAAGCATGATTATGGGGCTTACACAAATGACCCCCGCATTGTTTCCATGTCTGACCTTCTTCAGACAATTCCCAAACTACTTTTTAAAATCTTTTATCTTTAATCATTACATTCAACTGCTTAGCAGAGATGCATGGCCTATTAATATGTATTGATAGTATCTCAAGCTTCACAGCCAAATGAAATAAAGTATGTATCAAATATTTTTCTGTTCAAGAATGCTAGTCATTTCTGATTGATTTCATGAATAACAATTTTAGACTCAAATCCCACATTTAGATCTAATTTCTTTGAGATGACATTTGCGTCCGTCCACAGCTTACTGTGGTTTCATGTTTCCAAACCCAGATAGATATTTAAAAGTCAGCTATTGTATTTGATCACATTCAAGTACTTTATCTCATATTTACCTAAAAAGTACTTGTACAGTACATACAAGATAAGATCACATGTGTTCACTAAGCAAAGTAATTTCAAAGCAAAGAACAAATAGTGGGAACTTGTTCATGCTGACATGAATGTGATTAAACTATCATTAATGCACTGTCTATTTTGGTATTCTAATAACCAGCAGGCATCTGTTGTGTTCATATTAGTACTATTGCTGAGCACTGTAAACGATGGTTTCCATGGCGCATTGTTCGATGGTTTTGACCTTGTGCAGTCAATGGCTAATTATAAGCCAAATGGCACGGTATGGTACCCTACACATTTCAATTTTTCATTTAGTAATTAGTTTGGCTGTTATCTGGCATATTCCACCACGCACCTCATCAATTCAATGGGCAGTGTTGATCCAACACTCTTTGAGTACCACAGGCGCAGGAAATATGTGAAGATATGTCAACTGAGCTTTAACTGACTTGGTACTGAGAAGCTTCAACACATTAAGAATAGTACTGACATTGTTTGTCTATTGAATCAACTGAAGAGCCATGCTCTGAAGGAACAGGCTCAAGTTCTACTTAAAAGAAATTTACAGAGGATAAAGATGAATCTTTACCAGCATTAAGTTACATCATGCTCATAGCAGGGATGTGTTAGGAAAGGATATGAAACAACATTCTTTCTTTGAGCCCATGCGTGGCACTGCCGAAAAATTGCGTGGTCTCAGCATGTGCTTTTCACGTGTTTTAACAATAACGAACACGATTGCCTAGCAACGGTTTTTCAGAGAGAACAAAAGAAATGTAGAGTCTTATTTCGCTTGTCCACTTCTGTTGGATTGCATCAATACTTTTGTGAGGAAAAGAGATATCAGCGAACAAAAATAAACAGTTTTTTAAAGTAAAATATCTCATTTGCACGCAAATTCACGCAAACTCTGTTAATGAAAGTAAGCAGCTTAATATATGATTTTGATAATGATTGAATCCGACATTTCCGGAAATCTCCGGAAAGTGAAGAAATTTGTTAATTATGTAAGTAAGAATATTATCTTATATCTCCGTTTGTGCATCATTCAACAATTATTTAGAAGAAAAACGAATACAGGATCTTTAGAGGTGTTGCCCCTTAACTTTCTTGAAAATTGCAAAAGAATGTGATAAGAAACACAGCCTCGAGAAACAAAACAGGCAATTAAAGATACTGCTTTCCAAGTTGACGATAGCAAAATGACGGTGCCGCGCATGGGACTTCAAAGCATTGCAGTGATTGTGGAATGCTTTTGACATTCATTAGCACGCTTTAGTATCCATACAGATGTTTGAATATATTATGGTTGAGTTGTCCCTCCTTCCTAACACATCCCTGCTCATAGTATTGGAAGAACTGAATAGCCATACTGCCAAGGGAAAGGCTCAATTTGTTCTTAATCAAATTTACGAATGAAGACTATTACTGATACCCTTTTTTCCCGCATTATACTTCATAGTATTCCCAAAATTCATTATTAATCCACAGTAATTAAAATGTTTTTTTTTACAAGGAATCAAATCTTTGGTCTTAACATTTCCTCACTCTACACAAGCCAATAAAAGTTTTTTGTATCATACATTGGTATATTGTTCCAGCTCTGTCTCAGTGAATGTCAACAATATCAACTAGAACACACACATTCCAGAAGTGTACCATTTAAAATGGCTTCTAACTCAGAGCAGAACAGATACATTCGGATTTGTTTGCTTTTATTCTATATTTCTATTTCAATGCAGTTCTAAGGTCAGTCAGCAAGTTGTGAAAGCTGAGGTCTTGACCTGTTTTAGATCATAAGACACCTGTTCTATACTGCATACTTTCAAGGACCACTGGATTTCGTTGAGAATATTGAGATATTCACAGGAAATAACTGATTTCTGTACATAATTTGTTTTGAAAAGTGAAGGTCTTCAATGGCAACACCTTCATAAATTTTGAGGGATTTTTTCATTTAGTTTACCTGAATATTTCTATGGGAGTACACCATTTTCAACGTGTTTGCCTGAAGGATATTTTAAGCATTTACCGTATCTCTTTCAGACAAAAGTCAAGTAACTAGAAATGTACGCATATATCTATGCAACCAATAACAGCACAGTAGGAGAATTAAGTGAATATAAGTTTCCAAGGAGACATATATTTAAATTTAAAGGGAAGGATTTGTAGTGGTTAACATTACAATATAATGGCCATCCAACTGAAGTGATCAATTCCCGTTTGATTTCAGAATCACAGGAAGAAATCAGCTCAAACTATCTAAATGTTCAAATCAAACAAGATCCAGACAGGTGATGTGATGACAGTTTCCGCCGCCATGATCACAAGTCTCGCATTCTTTACTTCTATTATCCCTTACCTTTAATCTTCACGAAAAAAATGCTGAAAAACAAGCTTTATCCATCATGGCTGTGCAGACAAAGACACATGGACTAAGTGAGAAAAGAAAAGAAGACTTACTTGTGTCTGTATCAAGGTCTGGTTGAGCTTGTGCTGTCTCGTCAATCGCAAGTGGGGCCTTTCCAACTCCACCGCCAGCTGCAGTTGCTCCGGCGCCTACAAGAATAGAAGGGGAAAACGGCATATCAATTCTTCTGGGGGATGTGAGATTGCACTAAATAGTACATTATCGGGTGGTATATGATTAACTTAGATGTTTAATATGATTATTACCAATACAAGCCATTTTTTCGATACAATAAAACTTTGTATTATCCTTCCAGAGGTATGCTTGCGTGGGTAAAACCCCGTTTCTCTTTCCTTTTTGGGGGTTTAAATTAAACCCATTGCTGTTTTAACGGAAAGTGGTTTGCATGTAAAACAACAATATTGGATTTCTTTCATGGTATATCACATATATTGCATTCATCAGCATGAATACTCCACTCGTCTTCGACTCCTGCAATACTCATACTGATGAATGCAATATATCTGATATACCACTCAAGTGCATCCAATATTATATATTCAAATTTTCTCTTTAAGCCACTGCTTGCTTGTTTTGTATCAATATACATCAATAATAAATAATGTACCGGTATGTAAAAGACGGTTAGTACTATTATAAATTTCATGGCAATATTGTAAATATCCAGTTAAGATGAATATAAAACACTCTGCTTTTCTTGAGTAGGGACCATCAATGTTACAAAAGGAATTGATTAATCCAGTGCCATGAACAAAATGATGAAGCACATACTTTGAAAAAAATATGTTCATACATGAATATCATTTGGCAGCACATACATTTGTGCATCCCCTGGGTTTTCTCTTTCACGTTGAATGATTGTCTCATCATTCTGCTACTGCTAACTTACATCGCTACAATTATCTGCCTGCTTGAGTAATCATAATGCCACCAAAACTACATGTACCTCATATCACTTCTACTGAACGATCAATATGATGAGCCTTACGCTCATTCCCATCAACGTTTCTGGGGCATGGCAATCCCTTGATAATTGCTTTCCCTTTTCAAAATACGTGTGCTGCCTGTTTCTCGCACACTTTGTTTGTATCACATCATTTGATCTATTTGCTATTTAGCTGTCTTGCCTCTCTATCCCTTCATCTCAAACTTGAACATACATTCCCATAATTAGTCTGGCTTTCAGACACTCCTGTTCATCCTCACATACTTAGTGCATTCACTGGTTCACTTGACAGGTTGATAGGTTATTTGGCTGGTATATGGGGGTAAGTGGTCTGAAATCAAGACTTCACTCAACCATGTTTCTACTACATTACAGCTCAAAGAAGTATGACATAATTCAGATTCCATTAGAATGTGAGCATTTTGAAGTCTCACTCTAGTAGTGTTATGGCTACAGTTGCATTATTATACACCTGTACATATCCGCAGGTTGCTATGTACAGGTACACTGAGAGCGCAATTTGTTTGGAATGAATGGTTTGTTTTCGACTTACTGTCATCCAGATGGTATGCTAATGTCAATGCCATGGAATGTACATGATTCATTTTCATTGTCAAGCCCCAATCATGCATCTAGTCATTTCTATTGTCCTTTTTACATTTTTAAAATTTCCTTCACATATTCCTCTTTTCTCTGGATTCCCTCTTCAATCCACATGGATGATCACTTTTATGTTTGTTCCTATTGATGATACTTCCCTCCCACCAGAAATGGATGGATTATTTTAGAGATAAGAGTTCCCACTTCAGGTTCTTTGTTTAGGTTTTTTATCTTTCTGATTTGTCTGTTTGTGTTTGTTGTGATTCTTCTTAGTTTAGTTGTTTTCATAACTCCCATGTCTTCTTACACCATTCCATTTTTTTTAAAGGGAAAATTATTAATGCAGATGTGTTTTGCTAAATGAATCGAGATATAACATGTACAACGAACACTACAAATGCAAACAGGAACAAACATGATAAAGAAATCAATGATTTTGAATATTCTGACCAACAAGGGTACATTTTCACTTGCATTTAGAATTTCATTAAGTACATTTATATTCGTTGAATGTTAGTACGTCAAATAATATATTGATAACTTGATTACATAAAATGTAAATGGTCCCAAGCCTTCTACTCCTACTTGCTATGATCACCCGCATGGAGAAAAATACCCCAAACTCGATGTAATTTCGTTAATGTTTGAGAAAACATACAAAAGCATGAACATTTCATATTGATTAAAATACATTTTATAACAACTTGTCATAACACAGCCATAACCACAACAGTTCTCACAGCAAATAGAATGCACTGTATTAGAGCCATTGTGGAAAAATTTATGAATGTGAATATGTCTGCAGCTGGTAGAAAAAAATGACATTTGAGCCCATAGAATTCTGCACCCATTCTTTTTTAAATCTATAATCATGTGCTACTGAAGAGAAACACAGCCTCACTCCATCTTAGTCCACCCTCTCCCCCTCCATGAAGATAAACCAGACTTAATGCATTTATCCAGAGCTCATTATGGGCCACTCTCCGCAGTGTCAACGGATAAACACAATGACAGCGATCTGGCCTGGTGGCTGCACAAAAGGCAGATGTGGACAAAGGGCTCACTCACTTGGCCTCCCATAGTGGGGGGATGGGATTTAACCCCAAGTGGAGAAGTGGAGACTATTGACTACATGGATGTACACTCTACACTGTTCATGTGAGAACTATACACTGCGCATGCAAATTAAGCAGAACAGGGAAGTATTTCTGGAACTTATTCTGTTTTCTTGTAGGACAGATAGAGTTCGACAGAAATGGCAAGGCATTTTCTTTGCTGTTGATTCTGAGTTATGAGTGGTTATGCTGTGGAGAATGACCCAATTTGTATTTGCAACATGTTTAGCATTATTTGGAGCACATGAAAGCGAAAGAACTGAACTAATTCTGTGTCAGAGGACACACTGAGTTCAACAGGAAAGTTAAAGCATTTTCATGGTACTGGAAACGAGTCCTAGAAAGGGGGGAACATGAGAGAAAAATCTTTTCCATCAGCACCATTCTTTAAAAAAAATGTAACATAACTTGGTATATATGGCACAAACTTTCAAATTATTAAAGGAAACAAACTATAACCAGTTTAAAGAGCACTCCAGCAAAATCACATCTCACAATAACAATTGCCCTGTAAGTCAGGTGGTCTTTGATTTTGTAGAATTGAGTGCATGGCTTACTAAAGTTGCACCAAGGAAGTTAGGGAATGCTTGGCCTCAGCCTTGGGTCCAGCATTTTATGATGTCATTGTAAGACTCAGAAATGAAAACAGAACCACTCATAGCATGCATGCAATGTAAAACTCAAGAGAGTTCCATATATCACGTATGTTACACGGTGGACAGGTGGTGTGCCTACTCATGTCAGACAACAAACAGTGGTCCCCTTTTATGCAACAGTGACAGTCCCTGGCTTGATATATCACATGGCTTTATTAGCCAGAACAAGTTGGAATGTCTGCCTTATCCATGATACAACCCCCCCCCCCCCCCACCCACACCCCAACCCCCACCCGTCCTCCTCCACAACTGCACTCTTGTTCCAAATTTGGGCACAGTACTGGGGGGGGGGGGGGGGGGTCTACACCCAAGAACGAAGCATTTAAGGATAGTGTGAAGGCCAACGCTGTGCCCCAGCGTGATGTAGCTCTGGTCAACATTTTAGAGAGAGACTTACTAACCATCTTCATCCTCCTGATCCACAACATACAGCCAACTTAAAGCCTGCCCCATAGTTCTGGAGAGTGTCGAAGCTTTTAACAAAACATTCCACGATTAGGTGAAATGATCAGTACAGAGAGCCACACTACGCAAGTACACATTGATGAGAGATTCCACTTTCCTAAGTCTCTCCACAACACAGTAGCTGATCAGTGTCGAAGCAAGCTAGCCAAGCAAAATCATCCACTTTACGTTGATCTGTACTTGTAAGCTATGACCCAACCTTTGGCTTTTGTGCTACAATTACTGTTCATGTCTATCTGCAAGAATATTTTGATGGGTGGCTTCTCTGGATTGTGCTAATATTTGCAAAAATAAAGAAAAAATATCATACATACAGTACCTCTCTCTGATCTGAACTGCAATCACACAAAACCTCACCTAGCTGGGGTAACGGCCATTGAGAATTTGAAGTGTGACATTTACCCAAAGCAAAGTGGCTTGCAAGTATTGGAACTGGCTTGTTTGTACATGTAATTCATTCATTTCGTCCATTTATTGACTCACTGTCACATAAGTAGGTTACGCCAGAATCATGATTGATAACCATCACCACTCGTTTAGGATCTAAGGATGTGGTCAAAGAAGTACTTTCACTGTTTCACAACAACTCAACAACTACTTCCCACCACTAACAGAACATCTTTCTAGATACCCACCCAGATGGGCTAACCATATCCCATTCAACTTCAAACTGCTATCTAGCGATCAGTTAAATGCCTCTTTATATGCACTTCTGCGCCATCCTCAACGACAAACACCACTTTCACTTCAGAATAATTCAGAATCTGAATGTATTCAAAGTAAAATAAAAAGTATTTCAACCATGAAAACCGTTAAAGACCAGACGACATAACATGTATTACAACTTCACCAATAAAGAATAACACAACAGCAAAATAGCTTGCGGGAGATCGAGAGTGCAACGACATTTCACTTACTAATATCTCGTAACGATCATAAGAGAGCTTGCAAAGTCCGCTGTCCTTCAGATTCCAAGGTAAACTCCGGTATGTATTTCCGTTTTGGATCCCCGATGTGTTAATATCCAGTTTACATCGGCATTCTTGCACCAAAAAACACCCCTCGAACTATCTAAAACTCCAACGCAAACGGCAACTTTTTCTTGAAACTAACCGCTCACGTTGTCCATCTAGAGTAGCACAAAGAGAGGGCGTAGGGAGGCACGCACTAAACAGGGCGTACTGACAGCTAGCGAGCCACTACCAAACTACCACTGGACTGTCGCGTTCCACACCCGTCTCCCCTGGTATAACAAGGGCGTGTTTTTTTTTTTCATTGGACGCAATCAGCGCGACGACGTATCGCAGCTTGAGCACACAGCACAAGCGATATCGCCATAAAAGATTCTCTTCCCCCCTTTGTGGCTACTGCGCATGATAATGGGCTTTGGCACTAAAAAGGAGAAAATGTAAAGGGAAGATGGAGGTGGGCTTAGCCAAGTGTGGAAGCTACACACTGAACTGTACGATTCTCTGGCTTTCTACAACGCAAATATGCATGCCTCAAATTCCGGGATTTGTGGACAAGAAAAGCCAGGCAGCAGATTATCTCTGATTTGGTTGCGGCTTTCATCCGCTAAGCGTTGGTCTAGGTACTCCAATCGCAGCTTTCCTCACAGGAATAAGAACTGGTAGTATATAGGTGCACTGGAGGATACTAAGAGAAATGAAAGGATGAAAAGACTCAGTCTCTCTTGTTTAGGGGCGCAAGAATTTGGAGACCACCGCAGAATCGTAATGAATGAGAAATGAAGTGTTTTTCTAACTTCATTTGAGATCAGCTTTCTTCCATTAGTTTCGAATAGATATATACCAGCCTACCATAACTAGTTCTTGTTGGAGTCTTAGGAAAAGGGGCTTCACAATGGCGTAAATTCCAAACATTTCCGATTTACCAAATTGTTTATTAACTGTTAAGTATGTTTGCCAACTGCACTGGTATTTTACGACTTTGTGGCAATAGTCCGACGAACCACAGCTCTCTGATTTAATAACACTGAATGGTCGCGGGTTCGATAACGTTATAGAGGGGAATGTATGTGTAACTTTCATATGTTAACGAAAAACCCTCGTGGCCTCTTTTTAGTACACCCCCTATGCAGGGTGCTACGAGATTGCTCATACTGCCAAAAAAAATAGAACGCACTTAACTTTGAGAATGACACCCCCTCCCTCAACTTTTGAAGAAGTACTGTTGCGACTGTGTTCTATAGCTGGTGTTTATGAAAGTGTTGATCGCGTATTGGGATGAGATGTGTGGACTTGTTTTTATGTTTTATATCACTACTAATTGCCCAATTACATCCGACTTGTTCAATGACCTACCGACGACCTTTGCTACAGCTAGAGTGCGTTACGCGATGATAATTGAAGAACGCCTACACGTTTTGGGGTAGAATCAAATCTTAAAACGAAGTGAAAGTTGTCTCTGCATTGTAAGTAAATAGTTAAGCTTAACTCTGAGGAATCATCAATGGTACAGGGCGCATTGTTCAATGCATGAAATACCTCCGAGCCGGATTTTCAGGTTGGGGAGGCAAGGATAAAAGGCCTATGTGTGGATGAAGTCGCATTTGCCAGGAAAACGCGTTCAACTGCTATATAACCCATCTGTATGCCCATGTATCGTATGGTGTTTAATTCTCGAAAGGAAATATTTTAAAGACAGCGAGTTGTCACAATGATTTATTCATCCTCATGACGGAGCTGTCAGAAGTGGTGGAAACAATATACCCCACGCGAATCCTCCTGACTTTCATTCGTACTTTTTATGACATACATTCATGTTCACTAACCCATGGAAAACTGATCATGAACTGATCATTTCGGGGCTCATAATTCATCATGTACCATGCTGCCATCAAACCACATGATTACCCATTGGAGTATGTGCGATCGCAATAGCACGAGTCGCCACTTATGCCATTACAAAAGCAATTTTCCCGCCCTTTGTTCCGCGCGTTCGCTGGCGGTCCGTGGCACGACGCTGGGCGCCATGTTTGATTAATTTGTGAAGGCCACTACTGAACAGAACGTGCACATGGTCTGCATGAAAACAGACAACAATACACCCAAGCGCAGACAGACATTACGAATGTAGTCATTATTTACTCGTATATCCTCTCTCATTCCCCACACGACCACTTTCACCCACGCGGGAACACACAAGCTCCCCTCACTACTTCCCGTTGTCCATATTTCTACCTCTCAGATCATATTACTACCTGTCTCAAAAGTCTCACAGCATGTGATCAACGCACCGTCTTATCAAAAGTTGCGATGGATCTGAAACGATCGCGAACCCAATGTCCTGTTACGATATTCCACAACTCGGTAAATAAACCTGGAATATAGTGGAAGAATGACGTTGACAACTTCAAGAAGGTATGCAACTTTGACCATACAATCTCACCCTTATACAGTCTTGACGCTGGACTATTTTATATCGTGCCACATGTCGCTCTATACTGAATAGGCATAGAACTTAATGTTATTCACATGGAGGTATGATTAAGATAAAATCAACACTAAATATAATGTACAGGACAAACAATAAACTAGACTGCCAATGACTGAAGAAGTTCGTATTTTACAGTACAGTCAACGATGGTGCATAAGTGTTCAACAGTGCCACGCCCATCAGACCCACGTGATGAAATCACCCTGGGTTCCGCAACAATAATTTCTTACTCTCAGATAAGCAATGGTTTCACAACAACCCACCAAATCTCCTGAAATCATTACAATGAAACAAAATACTTGCGCTAAATGGCGCTCTGCCTTTCGTTAGTGCGTGATTTTACTCCCTTTTTTCAAGTCCCTTACAATATCCGAGCTTCATAAGTCTCCCTGCCTTTAGAGGCTGCATACCGAAATAGCGCGCCATCAGCTTTCTACATTGTACTTGCATGTTATTGATCGCTTTTACCTCGGGAAAAATAAAACAGCAATCAGCTTTTCTCGGACTTCGAACTGACCCAGAACAATGGCACGTAGCCAATATCGAACGGGGACCCATAGACGTGGGAGGGAAGGGGTCATTTATTACGCAACCAGATTTCACGCGTTGGGGGTACCGTTTTTCGTTGAACAAGGGTTCAGCAAATGGTCAAGTATTGATGAGAGGGGTTTAATCGTTTTAGTCATCTCAACTGTTGGACACGTCATAACGACAATAGTACATGCTCATTTTCTTGGAACTATTAACAAAGATTATAAATATTTACTGATATCTGGACTCAGCTACATTCAGCAAGCGTTATACATTGCAACTATAAGACTTCGACTTACGTATATTTTGGTTGCATCGTTGTGAGCGCGTTTGTATGTATGGAGTTATTGAGACCTATTATGACAAGCCAAATTATGGAGAACACGCTACTCAAATATATCAATTTTCCATCCCATTGTCTATTTCACAAGACAACAATATATCATAGCCTTGGGAAGAAGAAGAAGTGAAAAAACGGGGACGAGAGGGCCACGTTGATTGGGCGATATGGCGTGGAGTTTGCACCCTTTGCCTTCCGCATCAGTAGCCACGCAAGAGTGTTATTATTCGCAACTACATTCAATCTTTGACAATATTCCAAATATGCCGCGAGCCCACTGCGAATCTACCGTGTAAATAAAGCAAATTTTCTTCAGATTTGTCATCGCTAATGGTATTTATACAGACAATAGTTATTCGAAAAAAATCTGATCACGAAAGTCCGTTCACCCCACCGCCGAAAAGCGTGTGTTTTTGTGCGCACTGTCTTTATTCAAGTTGTCAACTACAACAAGCCTTGATGGTAAAAAAAAATGAACACATTTTATTTTAATATTATGCAGTGATATGATTCGACTGAATGATAGAGAGGCAGTCACATGGGCACAACGTTATTCTTAAGACAGGAATCAAACAGTGTTCGATTGTTTTCCTACAGGAATCATGGGTACTGTATGAGCATTCCGCCCTCACCCCCTCATTCAGCAAACACATCCCATGTATGCCTATTAAAGCAAACACGTTCTCCGAGCATGGTTCGTGTGGTCTTATCTATGTCAAATGTTAATGAAATATGCCATGACCAAATAAGGCAGGAGAATTGACACGCAAATTTCACTTCTCAGATTGAGCAAATATTCCGAACACCGTGAACGTGGGGCGCGTGAATGGACCCGACGAAACCTCCAAATTCCAATCCCAATTGTAAAACTAGAAACTGAGGTTTATGGAGTTTGTACTGCCAATGTTATTGTACCCCCCCCCCCTCTCTCTCTCTCTCTCCCTCTCTCTTTCAATCCCTCTCAGTACGAAGACCTAACATCCCCATATCAATAGCAACTCAAGTTTCTTGCCAATTGGACCGAGCAGGCTAAATTACCAAACATTTTCCCTATTTATTATTTTGTTCTTCTTTATCTCTCTCCCTCTCTCCCTGCCCCCTCCTCTCTCTCTCTCTCTCTCTCTCTCTCTCTCTCTCTCTCTCTCTCTCTCTCTCTCTCTCTCTCTCCATTCCGAATCAGTTCCCTTTTATCACGGCTTACAACTGGAAAATCAACATTACAAAAACCCATGGAATCGCTTGGCCAGCTATAAAAGCGGATATAACAAGCTGATTCGATTGACACAGGTAATCGTAAAATCTACCAAGCGTGTTTGCTGTGTCAATTCCCTTGAAGATAATGATAATGGACGCGCTCTGGCGTACTTGGAGAATCAGTGGACATGACCAAAGAACGCAGAAACAACTCAGAAGAGTAATTAAAACAAGATACGGTGTGTCAACTAATTGTAGGATTTAACGCAGTATTCTATTCAAATAATCAACTGGGTTTGTTTTTACCGACATACTCAACATTCCTTCAGTCTTGATTAAAACAGGGGGAATGCCATCGAAAAAAAATAGAATTCATAAAAGTTAAAGATTTCGAAAGAATTCAACGAGAGCAAAGTGTCCAGCGGGATATGTAAAGCAGCAATATAGTGGATCGTATTTTAAAAAGGCACATTTGATGTGCTAATAATTAGGCCTATATATTCAAAATATTTGTGGAAACTCACAAAATTCAAAAATTGCAATAGGGCACGGGGCTTATGCATGTCTACAAGATGTGCATGTTATATTACATTCTCAAAATGAATTTTCATTTGCTCTAGAAACGCGCTATTCATGCACATGGTGTCGGATGCTCCCCTCAGGGTACGAAGCATATACATTTCAGCTTAAAGGAATTGGCATAGGGAAAGGGAAAGGGAAGAAGCCGCAGATTTAAACCGCAGTATATTTTGTCCAGTTCAGCATGAAACACAATGCTTTTTAGGCTAAAGAATCGTGTTTCATGCTGAACTGGACAAAATATACCATGGTTTAAAACTGCAGCTCCTTCCCTTTCTTCCCTTCCCCTTTCCCTATGCCAATTCCTTTGAGCTGTAGTATAGATTCATCTGCATTATAACACAGGTGTAGAAATTATTGCCACTTATTTAAAGACAGCCGATTTGTACACTTTAGAGGCAGCTCGATGTCTTCAACGACACGTCCTATTCCACCACTGGCATCTCACAGGTGGGTTCATTGATATCTGGGTCAGTCAAAGGTTGGATGAGGACAGTATCCATTGCGCAATCTTGGCTGCTGGTTCCCCGGCCAAGCCTAGCCACAACACCCCGAGGCGATGACACTTCGACTACTGCTTGACCCTTGATTGGCACTTGGTCCCCCTACCCTTCCACGCTTCGGGGTTAGAACAGGCCAGTGTACTATTACGCCATGTTCGCCCACCCCTACGGCGGCATGGCGACCTTGGGCTGTTTTGTCTTAAGTTGATTAATCACTTCCTAGTCAGAAAGGTTGACCAGACACACAGGTCGTCACACCAGAGTAGGAGGGTAGTAGAAGTAGAGGCCCCAAGGGGGCTATCCTCAAACTGTCATTTACTGGAGAGAGGTGGCCGTGATATGTTTTCCACAGAACACGCAGTTGCAGCTTGGTGTGTCATTTTGTTTCGCTGAAAGGGAACACCCGATTTATTTATCGAAACTTGTTAGATAAAGCTTGGACCTATTACTATTACAGTAATCTGAACCACTGCTCTCCCTCTCCTCTAATTCATGGGTGAATTATATTATATCATATACCAAACATAAAAGTGGTGTAAGAAAAATTAACACACCCCTCTCCTGAGCAAAAACTTGAATGGTATTTTGAATGTTTAAATGTTCAAAAAAACTTACACCAAATGCTATTCAAAATCTCAGCCTTTCACAAAAACAGAACGCGCAGCCATCGCTCTTTCTTACCCCTCTCCCATCTCTCCGTTCCTACCCCATTCTCCGTCCCTACCCAAAAGCTTCCCCGTGGTCGTCGGCATACTGGTTGCTTGCATCATGGACCCTACCACGAATAGTGTCCATGTTTGTATCATGTACCCTACTTGCATCCTCCTCTGCACCCTTTCTGATCCCGCCCTAAGCCTGTCACAAAGTTCAGGAACCCATCACACCCCAATATTGTCCGATTGTTTCCAGTGACGCGGTCACGCAAGGTCAAGATGAAACGCAAGACCCTAGAAATCCACTTGCCTCTCTCTTTATATCTCTCTCTCTGCCCCTCTCTTTAGTCTTTCTTGCAACCCCCCCCCCCCCTCCCTTTCTTCCGCTCTACCACTCACTCTCTCACTGTCTTAGTTCTTATTTCTTGATTTTCATGTATTTTTGAACAGGTAAAGCGACTTCGCAATGTCTTGCATTCTTATTTTCCAGTGCCCCACTAGTTTGCAGTCACAAGAACGGTTTCTTTTAAAGATTCTTCGAAAATTATTTTTAAGCTTGTTATTACGAAGGAAACCAAAGAATGAGTTAAATTGCCCATGACAGATGAGGGAAGGGGTTGTACTGGGTTGGGTACTCCCAAACGTACAACCGGGGGGGTGGGGGGGGGGGGGTGGGGTGGGCAGTTGATTAAGTTAAAGGAATAAGGCACCCGTAACAGAGCAGGGATCCATCTAGAAGTATCAAGTGTTTTGCTGTGCTTAAATACCTTTGAACGGAGCTGAATTGAGAGAGGTCAACAAAAGGGCGCATTCAAAGGACTATTACGTTACGCAAACAAAGTACACACAAGGATTGTGGTCTTGCCAAAACGAACTTCTTCAATATTTACTCGTTTTTAGCTCCATTTTCCTTGAAGGGGGTGACTACTACAGCATCTAAACAGAAGACCTACTCGCTCTGCAACTGTGCAAAGTACCAAATATCCAAAGTCATTACTTTCAGTTTCACTCTACTCATAATTTCGCCATGTCCATGGTGGATTGACAAAACATTAAAACCCATTTCTTTCAGGTGAAAATTCACTTTTTCAGAATGATGCAGCTAAGCAACGATGTAATGTTCTCTTAAATCCGTGTAACAAATGTTCTGCAAATAATGCGTCCACAAGCGACCCGTAAGTTAAAGTCCACTAAATTCTTGGTACGATAGTGCAGGTAGGTTTTCCTGCTCTCTCAAACAGAAAATAAAAAACATTACTGGTAATGTCTCCTTTGCTCCACCATCCATGATTTCACCGGAATGGTTCATCTGAGCAGAAGGCAACGTATGCCTTTCAACTCGTGGGTGCATTCCAGAGGGTTGTAACACGGGTTGTAGCACGGGTCGACTGCCAGGACTGTACCTCTCAATCTAGGGTCAGGGGTCACTCAACCAGTCCCAGAGGGCCCGCAGATGGAGCGCGGAGTGATCTCCCTAACTCATCCGTCTGGCCGCCCGACCCCGCATTCTGACCTCCAAATTCCTCCTGAATTGAAACTCGTAGTACTTCATTGTATACGTGCGCAAATACAACTGATAAACACACTTTAGCATAGAAACTCGCTAGAAATGTTCTTGCTATAGAAAATACCATAAATAATATTTGCCTGGACGAATTGTCATGTGAATAACTGCTTCGTGTAAAGTTTCTGCAAAAGCTTTTTCTTCTCAGAAGTATTCTGTCAATTTTTAGTGTGTGTCTCGATACCTGAGTGTTTTTGGGAGAAATGAAAATGTTTCACGTAAGCACAAACACCTTCTCTAACATGCATGTAGACAACTTGTGAAGTCAGCAATAACACATCAAGAAAGTCTTTATATTAAGCCTAATAATGTCCCGACTCTGTCAATGTTTTCATTATCTGGTGAACACTGATATTATAAACCCAGCTCTAATATTGAGGTTATCGACCTTACCACCTAAATCAACGTTTCTTGAGGGCGAACATTACGAAAATGAAGTAGTAATGTTTTTGTAATAACTATTACTTGTTACAACTGCACTCCCAAAATCGATGACTTTACTACACTTTGGCACAGGCGAACATACAAGGAGTCGCATTTTTGGAGAAGGGGGGAATGGGAGAATGTTAACTCGGGCAAACTAAACGCGGGGTTTGGAGAGCCCTGTAATTGTCTGAACATGGCTAGAGGCACAATGAGTTCTTATGAAAAGGTACACCACTTGTACTAGCAGTTGAGCCCCTCGAGATATGATTACCATTCTCTGTTCAAGTTTGACTTTTGAGTCGTTATCCTAAATTCTCCTTCACGGATTTATGCCATGAAGTTACTGAAAATTGGACAATATTCATTGGGAACAAAGCTACGTCGGAAGCCCCCCGTCAGAAGTTACTTCAAGTCTATTTTCTTTCCGAATTTCCCTCCTTCATCCAATTTTGCCGTAGTCACCCTATTACAAAAAAGAGGGGAATTGCAACCTTCGGGCGGGTTGTAATAACGTGTACAAGACCAGAAACACGCACATTCATTCACGTATATGCCCGCGGTGCGGTAGTGTACGGTATGCCAGGACAGGCTATAATATTTGTAAAGATTGTTCTCTTTTAAACTTTTTTCTCGTCTTGTGATTGGTATATTGCACTGGCTGACTTGCCTCCAAAATAGGTTTGTAGCTGGTACTCGTGAGACGCTGGAGCAAGGCCTTCAGCATGGAGTCGGCCCATACGAAATGTGTAAGAGAAAACCTTGCCCCGACTCACGCAGTGCGTATACCTGTGTACAGTGTGGTGCACACAAGTTTCGGCCAGCGTTCAACAAGTAGCAGGGCGTGTCAATGGAACATACCACTCTTAGGACAGGGGCGCTATAACTACGTGCTTGTCAACATTCACACAACATTTCTTTAAATGACAGCTGGTGGGAGAAAGCAAACTCATCCAAGTGTTAATGATCACGCCGTGCTTGGCATGTACACATTATGTATGAAATCAAAGGAAGGGTCTCATTCGGGACGCACATTTCTAGTTAGCGCACGCGTTCGATTTCGGGCGTCCCTTCCGCAGAGTAGTATCGACCGGCGTGTTCACTGGGGATGAAAAGCTCCTTTCTTTACGAAGAGCGAAGAATGGAACTCTATTGAAAGTCGCCAAGAGTATAATAGGAAGGAGTAGTAGAAAACAACCTGGCCTCGCAGTACATCAAGGACGAAAACGACTGCTTAGACTTAGGTATTACGAAAATAGGGTCTCAATCTACTATTATAAAAACATCGTGGCATGGTAGCAACGCATGCGATGCAATATCTAATCACAGTCACGAAAGTATATTCACCCCCAACAAAATACATGTAATTTGGTGAACACATAGATACACTGTAGTATACGATATACCCACACGATTACTCTTTAACACGTGAATGAAGCAAGGAGTACAACGTTAAAGAGTCTACAACATTGCAAATAACTTTCTAAAGTATTTCAAAAGTTAGGAAACTAACATACCTAGGCGAATGGATGATGTTAAAGATCCCCGGCAGCACTGCATTATGGTGTCCAACAGAGGGACTTGTGAAAACTGAGCCTCTTCTCTCCCACTCATTCTATGGGGGATGGGCTGGGCTAATCCACCCCTGCGATATACCTCCAGCCGCAAATTCCTTCTAACTAGTCGACTATACACCGCCCCGGTCCTAATTATACAAAGCGCGTATTTTCATTTCCATCAAAATCGACTTTTTCGGTGTGTGAAGCGAAGCGAGCCCAGCGAAGTACCTTATGAATCGGGCACGCTGATTGTGTCTATTCTAATGCGGACCGTCTGGGTCCCCCCATGCATGTGCACTCGTTATCCTGGCTCCAACCTCCCACGCCCCTCCGTCCCTCCCTCCACTCCCCCCCCCCCCCCTCCCCCACCCCCAATAGCACTCTTGTTCTTAAATCACTTTTCTTCCAATTGTACTTCCCTACTAATCTTCTTACAAGACGTGTAACAAGGATTAAAGAAGGGTGGATGGCTTACCTCCTTTGGCTCCGAAGCCTGCTCCAGCGTTGACGCCCATTCCGAGCCCCGCTCCGACTCCTGCTCCTACTCCTGCCCCTGCTCCTGCTCCGCCCGACGCGTCAACGTCCATGTCGACTTTCGGCGCTTCGACCTCGACGCCGACGTTGGCGCCCGCTTCGGCTGCGCGTCCTCCTTTGCGCTTACTACGTCGACCCCGGCCAGATCGACGGAATGAAGCACTGAGAACACTATTGAAGCTGCGACGCCTCTTCTTCTTGACTGGCTCCCCCGCCAGATCGGCGTCTGCCGAGGCCGAAGCCCCGACCGTCACGTTCGCCGAGCCCTTGTTACCCATGCTGCGCGGTCGAGCTGGCCGAATCTACAGCATGTAGAGATGGGTGGAGTCACGCGCCTGTCGTATAGTCGACCACGCCGACGTTCCGTGCGTTGACCAGGCTCAGCGTGAAGCGCAGATTAGGCCGAAGTATAAGATTGCGCACTGTGTGAGTGATCAGGACTGAGCGGACGATGCCGAATTTTCACAGCTCTTGTAGACCTGGAAGTGGGGAGAAGAGAATAAACGATGGTTGGTTTTAGTGCGGGGGTGTGCAAGGAGGGGCCTCGCCGCTACCATCGACTGCCAGCTTCCCACTGAGCGAGGACTCTGCGCACAAACAATGGCCATACAAATAATAGTTGGAGGGGGCTTTTTCACGAGGCAGACGGCATAGAAAATGAGTCGTGCGAAACGAACGGCACTGCTGTAGTCTGTTCAATTCAATGCTGTTTTCTGAAGGTTATTAGAAAGGTGCAGTACTTACTTCTTTCTAAATGGGATTAAACTGAACGATAGTTGAGAGATGATAATCATCCAGACAATCGTATTTCCGTATTGTTAGAAAAAATATACACTTCTTCCACTAATGTCTGATGATATAAGGCTCAAACTTTGTAGATAAAAGACACAATGGCAATCACACTCCTCCAGGCAACATTTTCGAGTAATTCAGGTCATTGTCAAAACCTGTAAGAAGCACAAACCACATCTTCCCTGTATGGTGGTACTTGCAGTGGTAGGACTAGGAGGTATATGAGTCCAGGCACCACAGCTATGTGTATGAGTTGTATCACCCACGCTCTGTATCCACACTGCGCTTCCTCTTTCCTAACTCACATCAAACATTGTCTAGCGTGAATGAAACAACAGAGAGGAGAATGAGAGGAGAAAGAGGAGGAGGGACGGGAATAGCTCCAGTGACTTGCCTTTGTTGACATAGTAAGACAAAAGCTCTTTGGAAAGCAGACCTGTCCCGCCTTAGCTCATCCACCACAGTCATGACAGTCACAGTGTGCAGGGATCCGCCATTCAATCGAACATGGCAAAACACATTGCGAAATCCCGCTTATTATACACTATTAATAGTTCGCACCTGAAACTCCGCATCAATAGTCTGGGACTCGATTCTTCAATGCAATCCAATTCAATTCGTCGTAGACTGATAAAGCATACAAACGGCGTTTAGTCTCCGTGTGCAGTTTAGCGTAGCATGAGTCAACATCACGTGGACTTATTTAACCATCACAGCTCGACAATGATATTTTATTCCTTGTTTGCTTTGGCGCCACAACCTCTGACATGCAACCATATATCTGAGAGCAGATGAACATCTGCTGGTATGATGAGGATGCACTTACTCCATGGCTGTGCAAAAAGTTGATGCATCGCTGTAGCAGGGTTTGATCTTGAATTGCATAGCCAAGGTATGATCGCCGCTTCGACATTCGAAGAGGGGCTACACCTGACCACTTCCCCTGTACGGTACACTACAATAGCACGGGCCCAGCTCCATGCCCGGATTCAGTGATTGGTTGCCACGGCAACCGGTGGAACATGAGTAGGCTTGTGGGGGAGAAAGGAGGAGTGCGAAGGGAAAGAGTGAGAGCGGAGGTATAGAGGTGAAAACATGTATTCACTTGGGGCGGACGCTGGGCAAATTGGTGGGAGACGTGAGGAAGTGCACTGTGCGATGAATACGATGGAGTGGTATCCATCTGGGGAAAAGGAAGCAGAGGCAAGAAACTGGAGCGAGAAAGAGAAAGAGAGAGAGAGAGAGAGAGAGAGAGAGAGAGAGAGAGAGGGTGATGAAGAGAGGAACTAAGGTTGCAGCGATGTGTACGCCTGTGAGGCGGAGTGGGCTGTTTTGCATCTCAGTAACAAAATATTGACGAGTTTCGAGATGTGAGTCGCAAACGACACCCATTTGAGGCCACTTCTCCATGAAAGCGAGGTCCTCAAAACGGTGAATGCACCTAGAGCATGCAGCCGCTATAGCCCCATGCCTAGAGTCAGTACCTACGAATTGACTTCACCTTAAATTTACTACCTCTTTTCGCCCTCATCTCATTGAAAATATGTTTCTCCTTGCCATTTGGTATACTGTTTCATTTCGTTATTTAACAACATGTCGAACAACACAACTACACTTCCGTAGAGTAAGTGTTACCAACGATCAGATCACCTGCGCATGTTCTCACGATATCTGTTCATACCGCGTGATACAGGCACATACCGATGTACCGCGTATCCACACGTTCGGTGGCTAACCACGATAATAGCACGATTAGAAAGATGAGATCCGCCAGTATATTCATTACACATCAATTCCCCTCAGCTAACACCCATACACACCACGCTAACGTACTCTTACGAGCAGTGCCCTACATATCACTTTCCAAAATCGTTGAGTTAATGTAATAACTTTTTCAAGGGATAGTTCAACCTCATGGTATGTTTCTTTTTAATGGAAATTGAACGGAAAAATTAAAATCAGATCTGTGAATGTTCTACCAAAATCGGGAAAGTTCGGCTCCTCATTTAAATCTGAAGAAACAGTGCAAGCAGTGAATGCCATGCATCGTAAATTAATTTCATACTTCAATGTTTGTAAACCTTTTCACATGTAGCTATAACATAAATAGGGGTCCTTACCACCATTTTGATATTCAATGTACAGATATAACATCGTTAGAATGAATCGCTCTCCTTTTGATACCTGGAAATTAAGCAATTGTTTCAGTTCTGAAAACGCTTTGAGGTGGAAGAATGTCTATCTTTGAGGTTTGATCAGTGCTATACCCGGTGGTGCGGGTGTGGGTGTGTGGGGCACTGAGGAATAGAGGATGGAGTCCCTTGGGATCGTATTGGCGTCATAACATAACGTGTCAGACCCAGATCCCAAGATCGTGATTTCTGGACGCCATGCTTGTTTTTCATTTCAGACAGGTCTCTTCTGCAGAGTGCTTGCCAACATAACATTGCGATGAATCGGATGGTTCCTCCGCCGGCATCGAGACCATGTAAACGTCGGTCATACAAGTCAAATATTGATTCTCCAGTCTGTGTACTCGTTTCCCATCCCGAAGCGCCCCGTGGATACGTCCCAGACATGCGTTGTGAAGAGGCAGCCATAGAGATTACCTACAGCCACACGATCCTTTTCCATTTAGTCTCCAAAACATAGAAATAACAGAAGACAGTGTCGCATTCGAAATACCATCGTGCAAGCTACAACTCACGCAAAATGAGTAACCTATTAATATCAATGCACTCCACATGTTGAGTTTGTCACAATTGATCAATTTGCCCATTTACATTAAAACGCGATTTTCACACATCCTTACGAAGAATTGTGAGGGAAACCCTTTGGCGGAAAATGAAGGTCATTATTGAATATTGTATATGTCATCCACCTTAACCCTCATCCGGTTGAATTGCTTTATCATCTAGTTTAACAACGCGTAATATTACTAGCCCATTTGGGCGTGAAAAGAGACACTGACGGATCAGCCTGCATGTGCGTAGGCCGTGCGTAGCATGGGCAAACTTTGTGGGGTGAAAGGTCGCGATCTGGGGTGAATAAATTGCGGTGTTTGATCGCGAACTTGAGGCTGCCTTTTGTCACGTCTGTGGGACCGAATGGGGATTGAGTGAGCCGTGACGGGGGAGGAAGAACACAGAGAAAAAAAACTTCATTTGAAAACATCATCGTGTGACAAACGAAGCCTCGTGGAACACACACACACAGCGATTTATATTTTAGAGCAAAATGTTAAACGAATTACTTTAATTGTAAAAACTTTATTTTTGGAAAACCTCGTCAATCATCTTCATTGTGTGAAGCGAAATGAAATTCGGGAAAATGATCGCAACGGTGAATAGGAGACAAATAAATGAAAACGTACTTAGTTGGTGTCATTTCCGATAAAAGACAGACTTAACTGAAGGGTAGGGTAGGTCAAGGGGACATATCATAACGAAAGAAATATGTCTTTTTGCTCGAGGATTCCTTTTTGATGAGGAGAAGAATGGATTAAACAACAATAGCCATCCATGGGCGCCTTTTTAGGACACGATAAATCACGGTAAAGGTTGAGATGTATACACACCGTGCTAACGTTTATCCCACACATCGAGAACGCAATACGACCACAATCTCACAGGTGCAGATGTACAGTGCTCATGACTGGGATGATGACGAGAACGGGCAAGTACATCACACTACGTAGGACATATTCGCATCCCTGGTATCAGAATGATAAATCTAGAGGTAGAGTTATCAGATTGACCACTCCTAAAAAATTGCCACGTACGTTCATCAACAGAACGGTCAAGGGCATCTAACAATGCCGCCATCCAATTTGGTTCTCCGTGTGATAATAACTCAAGTACAGACTCGTAGTTTAATCTCCTTCCACACACTCAAATCTGCACTGTCTAGTATGTACTAACATAGATATGGGAGAAACAAGGGGGAGGACGTCAACAGGGCGAACATGTTTGTAATGAGCGTAGAACTGTTGAAAACAATCATTTAAATTTTGGAGCATTGCTCCACTTTCGCTCCATTGGGAAGCGAAGCGCGAACAGCTCAATGTCGTAACCATAGCAACATTTGAATATTACGTCGTACGTCGATCATGTCGAGTTCAGTGGAAGAAACCCTTCCCTTCGATGTGAACAAAATGGATGGAAAGTGAAGGCGTATCTCTACCATCGATGTCTGTAATTTGAATGGTATGTGATGGCAACCAAAACATCGCCCACCAAGCTTTTAAATCTGAATACGATAACATGTTCTTCCGCCCACCCCATGTATCCCTCATAGCAGACCCCCCCCCCCCCCCCTCCCCCTCAACCCAACCCCAGACACCCTCTCTCTCTACAATACACATTCGTGACATTGCTACATTTAACTCTTTGCATACCAGATAAACTGCTGCTCTGGGCGATTTTCGTATATTTTTTTCGTGCCAAATATTCAGTGGGGCATGAAGAGTCAAGGCTGCCAATATTCATATTGTGCACCGGAAAACAGCCCCCCCCCCCCCCCCAAAAAAAAAAAAAAAAAAAAAAAAAAAAAAATGGGACTAAATCCGACGACAAGCGCAAGGTATTTATTTCGGTTTGACACTCGACTGGTGTTCTGGTGGTAAACCACACACTGTTTTTCACAAAAAGATAGGGCCGGGGTGAGACCGATGGGATTCTATAATGGCTTCACGGTGAGATGGAGGTGTTTCGCCTGACATGGATTCGTTGACATGGTCTCTTTCACTAACGTGTCAAGGGACTCCTACTTCATGCACAGAAGTCGCAGCACGCGGCGCGTGTGTGTGTATGTGTGTTTGTGTGTGTGCAAACCTCATAATAGGACTTTACATGAATTGGGATGTGCAATTTGGATCTGCTGAGGTCGAGCCCCCCCCCCCTTTCCCTCATCGCCAAGGCTTCCCTCATTATTAGCTAGGTCATTGGTTTCAATTATGTGAATGCTTAAGTCACATTAAATATTTGAATCTTTGACGGGTTTAAATGAATGATATTTCAAGACAATGTGATATGACACAATGACAAACCTTCAAATAATCTTGGTTTTCGACCCCCCCCCCCCCCTTTCCCTATCAAATCGTTCCTATTAGTTGACGTATTATCTGGTGTAAGTCAAAGCAACGTATAGTGTGCGGGGGACATATACACGGCACCTCACGGAAAGCAAGTGGCACAACAATCCATGAAAGTGAGACAAAACACAAAACGGGAGCCAAAATATTTTCTGACTTTGGAATGTATGTTTTATGTTCACTTTCTCAAATTTCAATAAGACGCCACAATCTGCGTTAAGAACACGGCCTGGAATCATAATTAAGGCACATGTGTGTGTAAGGCACATGGGGGCCATGTTGCACCAGGTTATTTATGAAAATGTCAAGCTACGTTCGTCTCTAATGTTTGTAGAAGGCATCTACATGTATCATCACTTGAGTGATAGTTTCGCATAGTTTCACCACGGATGGGTTCACGCTTTATTGTCATTGCGTCTCACGCATACGATCTGCGATGGGTATTAAAAGTGCTCGCCATATAAATGCTACTTAACGTGGCTTGGTAAACCGAAGACATGAATCAAACGACCTTCGGACAGTCATTTTCTTCAATTATATGTTGATCAACGGGATCCCTTGCCAACCACTTGTCCGAGAGTGCATTTCGCATTGTTGCACTCACGGGCTGAGCAATGGCGTGTCGTAATCATGGCGTTTAGAACCGCCATCACAGCGCAGCGTACATCATGTGATCCTGTGTTACCACGTGACCGACGCTATCTACAATAGATTAGTCGGAATTGACGAGGGGTTCTTTTGTACGCTTGTTACCCCATTGTAAAGGGTATGTATGGGTCAAATTGGCCCTCCCCAATCATGCCGATGGGGGGTTTCGTGTACACAGTCTGCCCGATCGGCTGGAACAGTATCGATTGCTCTTGCGCGTTCAACTATACTTGTCTGCGTCCATCTTCACACGGCGGTCATCTCTTTATATCCACTTCTTTGTTTCTTGATCTTTATCAATCTATCCCCGGGTCGTATGAATAGACAAGTAAGTGGTTCCATAGATCGGCATCGCGTCTATAGTCATTGCGTACAAGTCCTCGGACATGACGCAACAAGTTGATGATATACCCGTGGAAGGTGCATGCACTAGGTGATTTTGTTTTTGCCAGTCACTTACAAAATGATGAATAAACAACTAAATGTATATGTTCATGAGGTTAGAACATACATTGTTATAACGTGATATACATTATTTGTTTGTACATTAAGATTTATATCCTATACAAGGAATCTTCTCGATCTCATCCTATATCCAGAGGGCCTAGCTGTCCTTACTTTTGTTATCATAAACATAGTTTTCAAATGTAATATCATTGAAGTAGTAGTAGTAGCAGAAGTGATAGTATAGGAGTGGGGCTTTCAATTCTTTCTATCACACTTCTCAGATTGCCAAACGCATTTCCCAGCAAGGTGTATAGATGCCGCCGTCTTCCCCACGCATACCATGAAAAAATCCATATGCGCGAAAAACGAAGTTTGATGACCCCAATAAAAATTTCAGGAGCCACACATGTACCATCGTGATACCCATATCTTTTACAGCGAGCATTGTGAAGCTAGGGATTTAATCAACTCGATTTCAGTCAAGATTTCATCTATCCACTCCAGCCTCATCCCACAAAGGTTTTTAATCGTGATTATTATTCCCTGAGCGTAAGGGGTAGAATTAAGAGCTACTGTATGATAAAGTCGATGTCGGAGAACGATAACCAAGTATGTAATGCAATGCTTAGGACGGATCGAACTCACAATGAAGCAATCGCTTCTTAAACAATTGATATAACGATGCCGCGACTATCCTGACTACCTATTCAAGAGTCGGCTGTAGAAGGAGACATAAGTAATTGCGTAATATACACTGAAATGTCGCAAAAGGAAACCTAAATTCAGAAAGTATGCATGGTCAATGGTGTTTCAAAGTGCTGTAATGATGGGAAGGGCAAGGACGGTAAAAAGGTAGATTGGGGCTCAAAGAACATTGACTCTACAACCCCTCAAGATGCACAATGGGTCTGAACAAATTCAACAGACTCCAGCCATAGGGAAAGAATGACAGTGACTGATCTTCAGTAGTTGACCTATACTACTAAACGAAATCGTGTATTTTATCTAGAGGCAGCTTGTCACAGAGATATGTGATTGAGGGATGAAAGGCAATAATAGTTCAATAATATCGCGACATTAATTAAACTCACAAACGAGAAACAAGGCCAGTTTTTCATAATGAATATCATATTGAACATATCATTAGGCATCATGATACACATTGCACTTCTTTTCCTTGAAACGAGATAAGGAGCAACTGTAAATCAGCCGAAAACACTTCCCAACATCAGTGTACAAGTGCGACGCATTTTTATCGATTCAGTCAACATGACCGTAATTCGAAAGGCATATATGTCTGTACACACCCGTGCTTTGGAATTGATATCGTAATGTAATCCAATTTGCTTTTGTCATCAATAAGAGAATAGTCAATGTCGTAAATCGGTATTTAGGCCGTAGAAAATCTCCTCGCGGGGCTAAGAAAACATAGCGCGGCGCCACAATGTGATAAGACAATGTCATGTGTAGGCCAATTTCAGGGCTTACATACTATCTGCAGGAAAGCGTGTTTGGTTAGGGGAAATACAAATTTTACACAATCAAGCATCCAGATTTCAATACAATTTCTGTCTCTCCTTTTCTTTTCCCCATTTCTTCCTCTGAACAATTCTGTCTCCCCTTTTTTTATGTATAGTTCTCAAAGTACACTACTGGCCCCATCCTTGTCTGGACTGATCACAACAGAGAAACATCAATCATGACATGCTTGAGAGCAATCTGTAACGTGAAACCTTTCCATTTTCTTTCATTGAGAATGCTGCAGTGACTACCATTCCTCCATAAAAGTGACATAAAAGTCTAGTCATTGCGTGACGGTAAATATAAGGGCAGTTTTGTGTCCCTCTTTGATTCCATGTGCCACAAGGAAGAAATACTTATGAAACACTAGTCTTGGTACGAAACCCCAGTAATAATGCAGGATTTCATCACATATTGGGATGTTCATAGAGTAGATCATCCGTATTCGTGTCACCACGGCTTGAGATTTGGTTATATTTGGTACAAAAGAAAAAAAAATGTGATTGATTTGTATGTGTATTTACTTATACATGTACATCATACATTGCTTTATCTCTTTTCTCTAAAAGTGATGGCATATGGCTGGCATTTTATTTTCTAAAATTCTGATACATGCAAATATCAAATGGATATGGGTCAATGAATTATGAAGACCATGACGACCGTCAATAATATGAACAGTTAACCCACATTCACTATCCCTCCCCCCCCCCCTGAGACACACAACACGTTTACACACACACACACACACACACACACACACACACACACATATGACGCCTACCCACACCCTATTAACACCCTATTAAAACACATACCCAGAGCATAATAAGTCACGTACTACGACCCACTCTACTCATTCTGTCATCTATTCTCCTTGTTTTGTAACTAATTTATCTTTTTAAATCTGTCGCAAATAACTAATTTACCACACTTTACTCACAATTCCGGTTCCACAAACTATCTGTGCTGCTTTACTGCCCAACCGATGCCAGTCCTTTGCGGTCCTACTCGGCTCAGTAATTCTATTTAATCAGTTTTATTTGTCAGCGGTTTCTCTCCAGGAACCAGTCATGACTTTTACACACCACGCTGCTACCACATGCACAGTACAAACAGATTTTGCGTGGAAGCAAAATTGCGAAATACAATGTGAATATTAAAACCACCAAATATGGATATGCACACTTAATGATTTAACATTGGCCTTCTTGATGCATTCATAAATTCAAACCACGGAGGTAATGCCAGTAAGTGGCATAGATACACGTCCTTCATTAGTGCTTCGATGAACCACGCCCACTTTGAGATCATCTCTGTAACAATCACAACGTGTCTATACGTGTGTATACATATGTAGGTCTATATTTTGTTGACATATATATTCTTGTTGGAGAGGTATGGGGAAGAAGAAATGTTGGCAATTAAAACAAAAAACTATCAAGACGATTTTGCAAAGATGTTTGTTATCTTGTTGATCAATAGCCAACAGTAAAGATGGACATACAGATAGTGGTGATGTTGATGAAAGAATATGTCCCATAAAAAACACAGACATCTTAGTCTTGGTACGCCATATGATATTGATGAATGATTTGGAAGCGTGAACTTGTCACACTCAAGACAGCAGACAAAATATTTCCCCCCAATCATCAAAACAGTGTAATACAAGGAGCATGTTTAAACCACCGAGATAACTCTTTAAAAAAGAAATCAAAACTTGTTGTTACGATATGACATACGTTTCCTGACTGTAAGACGTTCTCAGTCATGGGAGATGAGAGCTTTATCAGAATGACATTTTATACCAGGCACCTTAATATCACAGGATGTGCACCACTTGGGCTTCAAGGCTAAGAGAGTCTGATCTCGAATGATCACAACACTGTTACAGTGGAATAAACAGCTTGTGGCGTTTCGTATTATTGTAGCATTCTAACACAAGGTAGTTGCAAAGAAACGTCCTCGCCACTCCAATCATGAGCGTCTAAACTCTTCAGTCAGACTTACATAAACATTTATACGGATTATAATCCTATTATGTTATCGACGGATGATTTCCTTTGACCACAATCAACAGAATTAGGTGTTTTTAGCAATTCGATGTAGTTATGAGGCAACATGTCTTTTTGCAAATACACAATTAATCTATGAAATATGTCGATCTTTTAGTTTGAACTGGATGTTCATAAGTAATTTTGATACACACAGAGTGAGCTATTGAAGGGAGAAAGAGAAAGATAAGTATCATACAACTCATTTGGTGAATAACTTTAACGAACAACAATATGGAACCGAAGTGGAATCAATTACCATTGAAGGTACTTGAATGAATTTTTTTGATCTTGAAAAAATACCTGTTTCAGGTGAAAGAAAAAAAAAAACAATTGAAGGTGAATATTGATTCAATTTTTAAAAAGATGTTCATCAGATACGAACGGGCGGGGGTTCAATATGGATGCATTTCTACGACATGAATGATTATGATGTCCAACTACTAGACATGTACTTTATCTCACGGAATGGTGCTAAAACAATTTGTCACATTCATATATATACATATAAAATTGTGTTACTTGTTGGGCGGCGGACCTGGTATAATTAAAGAGCCAGTGCATTTAAAGTATCCATTGTAATATCAATGAACAGAACAGCTGTAGGAATAAATTACTCGGTCAAAACTTAATCGCTTCTAAGTACACCTCCATTCATTTGGACACTGAATATGAAATCGAAATGTCAAATGCAACTCACATACAATCAGTCATCAACAATATGGCAGTGAACGATACAGGCAGTTTTCGTACTATGAGCGAACAGTTTCATAGCATTTAGACATTCATGACTGTTACGCTGCTTTTCATGTGGCGCGTATGCGTCATCAGTGTAGAAGGCCGCTGGCGCGCCATAGATTCTTGATGACATTTTCGAAGTTTTCACAGTACATACCTCTCTCCGTCTCTCTTTTCGTCCGGTCAATTCCCTCCTCGTTGTGAATCGCCTGTTACACACCTGTAAGTCAACGCTAGCAATCAGCATAGACAATCCAAAAGTCCTTCCAAAAATGCTGAGCAAAGCTCACAAAATCACCTCCCAAATGCTTCGACACTATCTCATCTCTATGTCATATCGTACATACGGGTTGTGGGAGTGTGCGTGATGGGCTCTCTCCCGATTTCTAAACCAAACAGGCCTCAAAGCTGTTTTATTCGCGCTTATTCATCCAAATCCAACGCTGTTTAGCGTGCATCAGTCCTTGTGTTCTCTTTCACGTCTTTCACGCTCCAGCCCTCCAACAGAAAGCAAAGCTATTCGCGGTATCTCCACTCCTCACCGTCCTACGCGATTACCTTCCCCCGTTCTACACCCCTCCCACACCCCTCCTGCATTTATGGAGGGGAACAATCTTGCATTCCTGAATCTTAATCCTCATTTCTGTCATTCTTTGCCCGAAAATTTACATACCTCACAACTTGACCGAAACACACCGGTAGTATACATTCCGGACATAACTTTTCTTTGTGTTACTGAGCGTGTCGATGAATCAGTTGTTAACTTTACCTTACCATTTCATTATTCCACACTGACAACACTTAATTTTAGATAAACCTTACACATGGATTGGTCGTCTTCAGAAGAGAGCGATCTAGAAACTTAGCTTCCTTTCCGTTAACTGACCGACAAAATCTATTATAAAGAGATTAAGCAAAAATGCCAGAAATTGGGGTAAGCGCCAAAGAAAACGAAAACTCCCGAAATCGGGTGTTGGAAGAAAATGCACTTTTGTACAAAACTTGGATTCAAATACCCAAAGAAACATGTCCATATCAATTCTATATAATATTGTAATATCTGAAGATTATAATATATATCATAACACATTATAAGATGATTATCGGATAACTCATTTGACATCACCGCCCTTCGTCATTTAATTAACCAAACAAGCCAAACAAGGGGGAGGAGTGCAAATGAGAAGGAATGTAGAAAAAACAAATCATTATAAATTAACAAACATTCGGCGTTGCCGGGCTATCGCTGCACATATCTAGTTTCTATCCGGTTTATTTGTACGGGCGCGTACAACATTTCACTCAATTAACCATAATGCATTTATGTGTTTATTTGTCACGATATGTCTCAGCACACAAATATGGCAGAAGAATTATGATCAGGTAAGTCCTTCCATTCATCCTCGATCTTTTGATTTCATATTAACCACAAAGCGCCCGATAAAATTGGTGCTTAATCCAGACTCACCCACAATATTGCGACAGTCAAATCAAGAGCTAATTATTACCAGTGTCCTTCCTAACAACATACACCTGCTTCGAATCGGTAGATTAGCTAATGATAGTTTTCATGTACATTCCACAAACATATGAAGCTGTAAACAGTTTGAATGGGCTTTAGCTATTTAGGTTTGAGCATGATCGACCTAGCATAACGGACATTCCAAGGGAATCGTTCTCGAATCGTACAAGTAATTCATTAAACCTCTATTGTTTCAATGCAAGAATAATTTTAGATTAACCTTATAAGTAGATTTCATTCAAGCGTTCAAATTCCTTTCATTTATTCACCTCATTTGTTGAACTCTTAACACCCTTGTCACACCCTTTTGATGCCATGTCTGCCTGTCTGTCTGTCTGTCTGTCTCTTTCTCTCGCTCTCTCTCTCTCTTTCTTTCTTTCTCTCTCTCTCTCTCTCTCTCTCTCTCCTTTTTTCTCTCTCTCTCTCTCTCTCTGTCTCTCTCCACCCCACCCCTCCCCATCCACTCCCTGTCACTCCCTCTGCTCTCGTGGTCTCCTTCTCCCCAATCACTTTTCCCCATTAATCAACATTTTCAACACAACGATTTTACATTGTCATTAATGTAACATCACTGGCTTCTTTTTCTTCTGCTTTGCTTTCTCTTAATAAATAAGTCAAATTATGAAAGCGTTGTTACTGATTCTAATCGTGATTAAGTTGACAATATGCGTTAATCTGAGCCTATAAGCTATGTATCTGCTCTGCTCTACCCGACACAAACATTATTAGGGGATCATCATAGTTTATTATAAGCACAATTTTTGTTATCAGACATACTCTCGGAGGAAATATTCATCACTTCATCTTAGCATATTGACTGCCAACAGGATACACAAATCAAACTGAGATGTGTAGGAGTAAATAGAGACAGCTATAAACAAATCAGGCCAAACCCCCAGAATCCAATTTGTGCTACGTGTGAGTGTTATGTGATTAGCTGCAAAGATAAATGCAATAGACCTACTTTCCACAAGAGACGCAACATCATTACCAGACAAACACGACTGTGCAAGGCCACAGCGAGACAGAAGCATACGAAAGAGTGAGAGAGAGAGAGAGAGAGAGAGAGAGAGAGAGAGAGAGAGAGAGAGAGAGAGAAACGTGATTAAGAAGGAAGAGGAGGGCATGATACGCTTGTACATATTCCCATTTACACTAAACAAGCTTACACGACTGTACATGGATATAATATCAAGTGGATTTACCGCCATTTCAGGCAACTTTCCCTTTCGTTTCTTTTGATTTTCATGATTTGATTTTCGAACATGAAACGTGAAACGTCAGGTAAAAGGGAACGTGATCACGTGACGACATCATGACGAGATCTAGGTACTGTCACACCTCGGCACCCCTTTTGCACCTCTCTCGCAACCTATATGCTCTTTTTTTTCTTTTTGACTAAAATGGAATGAATCAGTAACCGTGATCTTAGTGGGAGATGGCACCTCTAACTTCCATTTACATGTCATTGTTATGCACGCACCAGGCCTTTATGAAATATGATCTTCTTTACAGTTTTCCATCGCGACATATTCGCTTCTCACGAGCTAGGATCATAGCACGTGTGTGAATGTGTGTGTGTGTGTGTGTGTGTGTGTGTGTGTGTGTGTGTGTGTATGTATGTGTGTGTATGTGTGTGTGAGTGTGTGTGTGTGCGTGTGTAAGAGAGAGAGAGAGTGAAGGTGGATATGGAGGGGGAGAGAGAGATAAAAGAGAGACGGAGAATGAGACAGAAAGAGAACAGAAATATTAGAAGACCCATGCTGAGACAGACAGTTGGTAAACATGAGAAGTTCTGAGACGAAGCAGCACGTATGATGGGGATACAATAGCTCACCTCGTGACAACTGACTTGTCAAAATACACGGACTTAACTCCAAATCATCACGAATTCGCGGGGATTTCATCACTTCCAGGACAGATCCCGTTAACCTAGATTTGATGGCATCCTGGTAAAATCGTAACGCATACACGTAGATACGTAGAACATTGTATAACCCATAGTAGCGTGATTTAGTATCATAGGAAGTATATATATATATATATATATATATATATACCCAAACAGATTAAGATACCGGGAAAAACTACTCCAATCACATACACATACATACAGACACTAACAAAACAAACATAAGCACTGAAATGTGCACATACATGCCATGCAACACTCACCCGTGTGTCGAAGGTCGATGTAATCATTTTGATTGGATTGCCATTTCTATAATACATTTATCTATTCCAGTTTCATTTCATTCAAGAAAAAAAAAACATGTACGTAGATAACGTGCATTATCTAAGACTAGCTGTGCTTAAATACGGGATGGTATATGCTTAAGTTCAGCTTTTAGTAATCCTACGATAATCTGCCTGACGCAAAGTGAATTTCATGGGCATGATGGTATTAAATCATTAAACGGATAAAGTTACAAAAGCCGAATCCGCAGCCAATTATCGTCTTTGAGCAGATGAAACCGAGTATTCTTGGATTAGTAAATTGATTACAGCTTTTACGATTGAAAGTTTTCTATCGATGTTCGATGAAAGATATTCAAACAGTTAATTTCTTCCTCTTTTGTTTTTCACATGGGGGGGGGGGGGGGTCCTCGACCAAACAGAATAGTTTGGACACTTTCATAGCTTCCACCTCAATCATGAAAGCTTTCCCATTTGCAAGTAGGCATACCTGCACGCATGCAGCGAAGGCATAAATAATGGTACCCCGTGGCATCGAATCCCTACATCCTTGACTTTCTACCCAGAAATTATCATTCATACGTTAATTAAGTCAACAATCAATAATACATCGTTGTCAGACTCTGGAGAAATGGTTGTCATAATTACATCATCACTACTACCCTAGCCACCCCCGCTTTCACCCTTAATTCATGTTTGCACTCCGCTCTTCCCACATCGTCCCGCGTCATTTTAACTCTGTTAAGTGCCATTGATGCATGTTAGCGCACGAATTACCTACACATCACATATATAAGCATTTACCTGGAATATCAAGGGTTAATCTAGTTGTGGTGTCACACTTAACTTGCCTCATCATCAACTCTACAAACATTTACCTTGTCGCAGTGATTCATGGAGAGGGTACACAACACCCATCTCGATAGTTTATTGAACCCGGCGAGGATGCGTTGGATGAAAACGGGAGAATACAACTTATAGCAAAACAAGGTCGTTACAGCTTTTTAACTGAGATACGGGCGGTGATAACAGGTTTGTAACCATGACAGCGGTATATCAACAGAGGCAGGATCAGATATGAGTTTGCATCGCATCCGTGTTACGAATGAGAATCATAAAGCATAACCCCGGACGCATCTTAATCTATGCACACCACTCAGTTGGTGTGTTTACCTTTCGTCTATACGCCATTCACGTGGCTTTATTATGAACTAAAAACATACAACTTACGCTTCCCTGGCAGCCATACCCACTGATTCAAAATCATGGCACAATTTCATAGGAATAACAGCACTGTCAATAGTTACACATATCGATCAATTTGACTATGACTTTCGTCCAACCGTCATTTTCCGTAATGATTTGAAAGTATGCATTCAAAGCTGATATCAACCACATACAAACGGCGAGTTACTTTTAGTGATTAAAATGTGTATTGTATCTATTCAACGAGAGTCAGGTGAACATAGAGGAGCTCGTATTGATATGACGTCTGATATAAACAGTCTGCGGTAGCATCCATCTTGTGTAAAAATATCACATAATCTTCTCTCGTCTTTGATTAATCTTAAATCATACTTGTGAAGAATACAACTTACCCTTTTGTAATCGTCTTCAAGTGGCAGCATAATACACCATCCAGCTCACAACTGGCGTGTAGCTATCTCAAGAAGATGGGACGATCGTTGTATACAACCCGGCCTTTTCTTGGACGATCTACAGTGCGGGGGAAGCACCACTGATCACGTACTACACGCCTGCTAATCTGCAAATTATGCTTCACAATCTTCCCACAACCATTCATATAATATCAGAAAATCACATTCTATGCAGCGCACCCCGTCGCTGCCAAAATACATTTTAATGAAATATTAGATCTGGCATACCGCAACAATGGTTTGATTTCGTTTTAATCACCATCTTGTAGAGAAGTGTGGTCACGGTTGGATTGATCCTCAATCATAATAACGCCTTTTCTGTCTCTGTTAGAGCACTTTAGTCACGTGGTTATAATCCCTGGAGCATACAACAACCATGGCCAGTACGTAGTGTTCGTTTGCAGACCTTAACTGTCATATATGTGCGTGTATTTCATAACGTTGGAAACAATGTTTTCCCTTCCTTCTTCGGCCTTAACGCACTATTGCCTGGAATCATTTCACAGTTTATCATATCGGTTCAAACGTGCAATGGGGACACAGTTCGCTTGCGTTTTTTAGACACATAATCGTATTTTGCACAAACATGAAGACTCTCCATAGACAAGGTTGCGGCATAACCATGGTGGTATGGAATCATGTGATGAATAATAATGTAAATACGCCATCTGCTATGTCAACATCATTTGTGAATTACTTTTGATTTAGTGCTGAATGCATATACAGTTTAATTATGATTATCACCATAAAAGAGTGACGAAATACGATGGGATTAATATTATTTCGATGTATATATTTCATTTGCCAACAGAGATACACGAAAAGTGTGTTGGATTTTTAAGAATGACAATACCAGGAAGTACGACTTACTTATACACAGCTAGCAATTATCAAATGTTAGTACCTATATTAATCGTTTGGGACAACTGAACTGCTGTGTTAGTATCATTTCTAGGAAAGAAGAAGACACCACCAGAGCATCGAACATACAGGCTTCACACCAGTACTGTTTCCTCGTTGTAAATAAATCTTCCGCTACGACCCAAATCATAGGCTTTACTGTTTTGCTGCAAACAGTACACCATAAAAGCATGTCGCAATACTTTTAGAATTCAACTAAATCCGCACCAATGCCAATTGTTTGTGCGAATCGGCTGATTTGTATAGATAGCAGAGCCAGATAAAAGGCATGCGGCCTTTTCTTTTCGAAAGTATACACTGTGAATGATGTATTTAACTGATATTGTGTTATTTCCAGACTATTGTGAAAAAGATTACAATGTTTTTTCTTTCTTACCTGTTCCCAGTGGAAACACTGAAAAGAAACCTGCCCCCAGCATTTGGAGTGAAGGCTATAATAGTGAATCAAAATGTGAAATAACTTGCCTGAAAGGTTTAACGCTTACAATGGGAAAGTGCATTGTAAGTGAAGATAAATCATGTTATGTAGCTCACAAGTAAGCACTTTTGTCACCTTCATATCACATATATACCGTAACATAGCTCAATAAGGACAACAGGAATATCAACCTCGTGTTTCTGGAATAAAAAATACACGCTAATAGAAGAGAAAGAGATACTCTTCTAATCTGAAAACAGGGAATGCGAACGCACCCACACTGCTCGACCGATCACTGAAAGTCTGACATCCTACTGGATTACCATGCTTCTGGTGTGATGTGTCGCCCAACCATCAGAACAGAACATCAAGAAATTACCTTCTAGATATGAACCCCCCCCCCCCCTCTCTCTCTCTCCAGTTTCCGGAGGGGACATGTGAAGTGTGAAACGTATTGTGGAGCACGAATGATATGATGCGCTTAACCAAAACACCCCTGCAGCAATGGAGCGCCATGTACTACGGATTACACAGAGTATTGCGTTTCGACACCTTCATTTGTACTGCATTATAATTAATGTGCATGCTATCTGCGTTTTTCATCATACGGACGAACGTCACTTTCTACTCACTATTGAAACCTACCGCAAATATGTTTCATTTGATTGCAAGTATATATACTTAATACGCAAATTCGCATCAAGAAACAACAGACCAATACAATGATCTCGCCAATGCTAGTCGAAAGTAATAACTCTGATTGAGGATTAAGTTGAAATAAAAATACTGCCGTGAAATGAGCAAAGGCGCCTGGAAAATGTAGTGCGACTCACTACTTGAATGGAATTGTGATCTCGCGATCTGGTTCTCGCATAAAGCCAGGAGATTCAGCTCTTCGTCATAACATGAAGCCATTTCATGCCATCTCCATGGTAACACTGCTGATGATATCATCACGTCCTTAATACACAGCGGTCGCTCTTCAGTGTGCCTAATGAAGTACTTAATGCACCCGAGGGAGAACAAAAACCTCACTGAAATTATACCTCGTAGACCCCCCAGATGGTCCTTCGCTGGATTATACATCTAGAAAAAATACACTGTCAAAACATCATGCAGATATTCATACGTCATACGGAAGAAAATGATAATATCCGTAAGGCACGTTGTTTTGTTAGTAGAGTAGCTAGACATGAACACAGTGATTGAAGAGAGACTTAAAACATGTGAGATTTAATTAAAACCATCGCGTCACGGTTGATATTGATGTTGTATCAAAGTAACTTAGTGAAATAATGAGAAATTATGAAGTTTGTATTCATACTTGATGCAAAACGATATATATACTTTACATCGATATACTACACTGGGCATATATCTTTATAGAAGTCTCAATCAGGTGTCAATGATGTATCAAAACCACATATGATGTTAAAGATGGCCCGTCCCTTTTACAAACATCTGCAAACTTCATGAAAGTTTGCACATATTTAGCACGTATCTTTGGGATACCAACTGTAAAATTTTAAGGTTAGAGGTACTATAACTCCCGTAAAATAAATTCAAATTTATTGCCGACCGTTGACTTTTTGAAATTACGACTATTTTCGTGTTACGAAAAAAGAAAGCTCGATCAAATATCGAAGATTATTTCCTCAAAACCGAATATTACGCTTTGTCGATTCCCGGGGAAAGGTTATATAGCCACTCTCTTTCAAATGATGACAAAGTCATAGAACTTTCAGAATTAGGTCTACAAAAGGGACGGGCTTCCTTTAAGATATGAGTACTTAATTTTCTTCATGTAGCATCTGATTAATGAATAAATACACGACCCGTAGGAATCAGCGAGATGCGCATAAGTAGGAGATAATTGTGTTAAATTTACCATAAGTGAACAATCAGTTGCTGCTGAAAATATTTAAAGATGCCCTCGTTAGATTTAAATCTCCCTTTCCATAGTCGTCTTAAAATGGTTCGCTTATTTTTTAATCACTGTAGTAAATAGCATAGGCTCTGCTCACTATGAAACAACCGCGCATTAGCGGTTAGTAAAGGTAGATTAATATTCTTGCTTTCTTCTCACGTCTAACAAAGTCATGATGTAGTACAGCATCGAGTCAATTTTATAAGAATGACCTTGAGTACTCCCGGCGGAGAATTTACGATAGACCTTAGCCCGCGCTATAACAAACTCTCGACCCCACTCATTTCAGCAATTTGTGATTATTTTCAGACTGCCTGCTTTATTGTCATGTCCTTGTCCCCTTGTGTTCATCGCCGTGGAGTTTGCTTTAAATGCCATATGACGTAAGCCAGTATCATGGTTGGATGTAATTGTAACGTTGTGTCGACCGTCGTGGGGATGGGAACGTATGCATTTTTTATTCGAGAATGGACGTAATTTGAGAACGCCCTGCCCAAAGATGACAGCTATTGCGATAAAATGTAGCACAAATATGCAAAGGTGAAAGGGTAAGAATGTGCACTAAATCAGCCAGGTAATAAATGTGCCCCCAATTTTGCCGATGTTTCATTATGATATAATTTTGAAGCAAGTGAAATGGAGAGGAATCCTTTGAATACTTCTTAAATCAATATTCTATTAATCTTTTGCAACAACTGTTTTGCACAAACAACAATATGTTCTTGAGTGAAAAGTGTAACATATACTATATTGTATCCGTTATCGTCATAACTGAATAATCATACTGTTTCTCTCATTTTTAAGACCACTCCATGGTTTTGAACATGATTAGCTTGGGCTACAGTTTGTCTGCTTGGCAAAATTCAGATGAATTAAAAAATCAATTGCGTGTTAATATACTAGCATCAGCCATAATAGTCTACTTGACAGTGCGTACCATGGCGCGAAATATTTGTCACGCTTGATACATCAGCACACATGGTACACATTTGTGTCGCTGCGCTCATGTCTGTAATGTGCTAGTCATGTTCCCATGGGAACGGAGCTCCGATATCTGCACTTGCTACTGTTCTCACGACATCATCATTATTTCATCATCACCATGCCGTGAGTATAATAGACTTTGTCAGTCGATGCGATTTTAGTCGATTTCATTTCATCATATCGAAGTTAATCATGTTAATCGAATATAACGAGAGGAGTGCACGATTTGGTCTCGTCTCGGTATGCTTGCCCACGTCTCAAAATGACATCTAAAAAAACAGACACGGACGTGATAACATTCTGTTCATAATTATATGGTGCTGTGGTCCCAACCATAGAGAAATGAAGACAATGCCATAGGCTGAAGCAACTACAACCATTCTTTTTTATTCGTTATGTAGACTCATGATTATTGAGATTCAGCTTCCTTGTGGAAATACCGGAAATACATCAATTCCAAAAACAAATTCGCATTAATTCTTTAAGCGGCATGGAATACACATAAAGCCCACATACATGGTAGAGCAAAAAAACTGATTTGGCCTACATTATGGAACTTTGCCAATTTTCCAGATAAAGCGCAAGCCTTAAAAAAATATCTTCTTCACTCAGTATTGACTCTACTTCATGTATTATTTTAAAATCCAGAAACGAAAGGGATAGTAAATCTGCTCAGCATTCCAAGAATTTTCTTCAAGAAACGGATCAAACTTAACTACCCGTAACCACTGCTAGTGTAGAGTAGGGATTTGGCAAGGAGAGTGGAAGGGAATAAAATTCCAAACCTATTTTCTCGTAACATCCACTCTCACGGGAAAAAAACCCCAAAGGTTTCACGTTTAACACTTTTGTTGTGATACAAACTGCAATTATCTCATCTTAACCTTTGAAAAAAAATATTTTTTTAAAGTCGCTGATATTATGTCAATGCGTTCGTCGGCAAAATGTGACAAAAATAACTATTTTAAATTTTAAATCCCTCTGTTCGAGACACACATGTCATGCTTCTTTATGAATGTCAAACTCAATGCAATGCTGGTGCAAAAATAAACGGACAGTGGTAGATAAGGAGTTAACAGTATTCTCGAAGTACTTGATTATCATCTACAGGCTTTCAAATGAATTTATGGGACTTGGGACATCGGACGAAGTGTTGTTATTCCCTCACTACATCCTTTTTACGATTTGTGCACCGTGCGTCCTAAAAGGCGAAATGTTTCGAATGTTTTGGACGAAATCCATTCACTACCTTTAAGGGGATATCGTATAACCTGTAATTGCTTATTGGAAGAGCGGGTAAGGTATGTCGTCGTGTTCCTGATGCTGGCGAATCCTTCAGCCCACCGGGGGCATCACGTCGAGTCTGACACGTACACCAAGAAGAAGGTCACGACCAGCTGTGTTGTCTTTCATGACGAGTTGGTCATTCTTCTCCTCCCCCTCCTCCTCCGAATCAATTCTTTCTCTCCCCCACCCCCACCCCCGCCCCTTCTATCAGTTTCGTTTTCTTTCACTCTGCTTTCTCGTTCTTTCACTTTTCTTGTCCTCTCTTTTCTCAGTTCAGTACAGTCACTTTCACATACAGTCTTAGTTTTAATTTACCTTTACTGTAACTCTCCAAAATTCGTTATTACACACCCCCTCCCCCCTCTCTATTTCTCTCTACACTTCATCTCTCCTTTTCACGGTGTCTTTGTCTATGATTGTTTCATATTTTCTCTCCTCTTTCCTCACATTAGACGTAGGTTCTTCCCTGGTCTTCCAGTGGGGTTAAGGCAGGTATCAGAAGTTTAACTACATGTAGTCCACGGTCTACCATACCTTACCCCTTAGAGAGCAGCATGGTTTTGAAAATAATATGATACTTTCGACTTGGTCTGCGCCTGTCATCGGGATAATGAATGCATGTAGGTGGTACGATAAAGTAACAAAGCAAACGGCTCGGAGGTGCTGTCACTTTCACCTTGAATGTGTGGGGTACAATTTCTCTTTCTACTTTGGAATCTAGGCGAAGAATCTACAAAATAGAGACACGGGTAAAGTGTACCCTCGTCTATCAATCTTGCCTTCCCAATTTGATGTTCATTTTAAACATGTGATCGCATTCTTCTGGGTGGTACGGAATGTATGACTCATTTCACATCCAAAAAAAGTAATCAAATCAAACAACATCAAAAAGAAGCTGGTACACCTTCAGTGCACACAATTTCTAGGGTAGGACTGAGTCGACTATATGGTAAGGGGTAACGTAGATAAATGCGGACTCGCAGACCTAGCTCGGTGATACGGCGGTTGCTATGGGGAATTTATAGTGAAGCGATCCGCGTCGCTAACGTCGCTAGCCATGCAGGTGCTCATCATTACCTTTATGGAATGCAACCATGTTACTTCTCACTTCATCCTGATGTACAGGTACTCAGGACGACACCGAGAAGATGTCGAAAAAAAGATCCTGCTGTTGTTCATATGGACATCTGATAACTACAAAGGTTGTCTGTAATGTGCCCATTATTGAACAGAAGCAGACTTGTACACATCCAAATGCAGGTTGATTATTTGACCGAGGTTTGATGTGAGGCATACAAGAACAACGGATATTGCAATTGACGTTTAATGGTAAGGCTTTCCAAAGTGACCTAGCTAAGGGATCCTTAGGGATGGGAAGGTGCATGGTTCAACAAGACAGTAAGTCATGAAAGTCACATTGGATTTAGACTATGAAATATATAAGTATACACAAGGGATATTTCGGTTACTGGGTGCTCTCCGCAGCGAACGAGAAAAAGGGGCTAAGTTAACTCTACGAGTACCACATGCGCATTTCAACACACTACACACAAATCTTATGGAACTGCATATTATTTAGCATACATAGGGTGTAAGGGGGACTCTTTCTCTTATGTCTTGTCTATAAACGAGCGGCATGACCCCACGACGGAATGTTGTACTATCACATCTCCCGCAGGTTGACACAACATCTCCCAACAAAATGGCCGAGCAAAGGTCAGAGCTTGGCTGGCTGGCCGCGAGAGATGAGGAGAGGACGACAAATGACTTGAATGACAGGAGGAGGGATTCCATGATGGGAGGAAGATGCAGAGCCAGCGAGAGGGGAGCGGGGACTGGGAAGAGAAGGGGAGGGGAGGGATGAAACAAATATAGATAGAACATATACAAAGAGATGGAGGGGGGGGGGTAATATGGTGGGGGAAGAATTGGAGCAAAACTTAAAACCTTCAGGTCGCCATATATTAGGAAATTGGACAATAACGGACATGAACGGTGGGTTTTTTAGACCTGCTGTAGTTTCGTACACAATTCGTACCTTCTTTCAAAATCAATGATACTTCTGTTCATAAGTTCCCGAAAAAGAATCCTGCTCATTGCTCAGCGTCCGCCATTGTCCAAAGAACAACAACATTGTCTCTATAATGTTGGGATACACTATCACGACGTCCTCTCAACATAACGCCCATCGATATTTCAGGAAGTACCTTTCTTCTCGTTCCTCATGAATGACGAACATCCTTGAGACTGTGTGTCTGGTCTGGCGCACATTGCACATTCAACAAAAGACGGGTCCCGCTTCCACGAAAATTGCTCGTCCTTCTGATAATAGTCTGGACTTGCATTGTGGGACGTACATTCAGCAGAAAATGAAGCATTTAATGAGTATTTTTTCACTACATATACAAACACAGCTGTAGCTTCATGTTAGATATACGGAAATGTTGGCATATCACGTTGCACAGAATCAAGCAAACGAGGGACGGGGTGATGTTGACAGTGGCAGAGTATGTTCGCAATTACTTTCGGTTATGAGACATGCTGGAATGAGTTAGTCACATCATCAATTATCGTGTCCTTGATCAGAAGTTGATGTCGAGCTCTCTCTCTCTCTCTCTCTCTCTCTCTTCCCTCATCATGATAGTACACTGCGACCTGGAGCCTGCAACCAGAAAGGTCAGGGAATCTTGAACGTGGCTAATTACCCCGGCAGGTGAATGACCCCATGCTGGTCAGATGGTTACGAGGCATCCATGGTTTAGGGGGCCAATGGCCCAGATCTCGGCTTTCGAAACACTACCCACACGGTGACATGGCGAAGAACACTGTGCCACCATCCTGGCGTCTAGAACAGTCCAGAAGCCGTTCATTTTCGCCCGGCAACTTTCTGCTCCATGACATTTGTGTAATCACCATCAGTGCGTAAATAGTTAAAGAGCCCCTAACTAGCCTACGAGGGCCCTTTCCCCTTTGTCGCATGTTCTTGTATATGATATGATTGCATTGTCATTAGACATTTAACCTGTGTCCATCATGAACGTACTGTACAGTAACGGCATGAATTGATTTCCTTTTATTTAGACCTTTTAATGCGAGTATCATAGTCCTAGAAAAGCTTGGGGTTGTTCAATGAAGCCTTTAACATGAAACAATGGATTAAAACTACAGGGCCTAGCACACACTTTCCTTTCTAGACAACACTAACACAGTGTACGTGAATACTATGTTGATTGTGCATCAGAAAAATGATTTCAGTTCTCGGGCGAAAACATTGCATTTTGTCCTTAAAGAAACCTATACAAAAGATAAGAATAGTCCTCTGCGTGGGCGATCCTTATCATAATATTCGCAAAAAGGAAGGGTTATCCTCAAAATCTACATGCTTTAGGTCGTTTTCGTCGGAACCTTTCGGCGAATTTACATACATACATGATCTTCAGAATGATAGGCCTATGTCGTTTCAAGCAGAGGACTTAATGTAAACGCCGAATCATCGTAAGCATGTTTACGATCAAGCTCCCAAGCTGAGCCCTAGGCAAAGAAACAACAGGAGAGTTTTGCCCTATAACCACACCTACCCTGTATGTGGACGTGATGTGACAGGCTGAACAGCTGAAGATGCCTTCTCGTAAGCAGCTCATTCTCAAGAGCCGAGTTCAGAATCACAATGTCTGTCCTCTTGGATGATAGAATTCCATTCCGCATAGAAGATGACACCCTTTTATTTCTTCCCGACCCAATAATACAGTGAAAATGTTTAACGTACATTATGTTTTGACGCGTTACGTACGCATCATCCAAAAATCAAATACGAATTTGATCATGATAAAAGTCTGTTTGTCACGGTGTATATTTAGTTTAAACTTTTAAAGAACACGTTTCCCCTCGGAGTAGCTCATGTCTTTGAATCCAAGAGTTCTGCCGCAGAATATTTCTTAGTTCTTAACCATCGAAAGAGAATCCTAGACAGAGCAGAATAACAAGGGCTATCTTTCGTATTTCTGTGATATTCTCATACCTCTGAGTTGGCCCCTCCCTCTCTCTCTCTCGCTTTCTCTCTCTCTCTCTCTCTCTCTCTCTCTCTCTCTCTCTCTCTCGTTCTCAGCTACCTCTCGTTCATCACATCCATCTTTCCCCCTCCCTCACCCCCTCCCCCACTCTCTCACTTCCTACCCCTTCATTCTCTTTGGGTCCCTCTCTCTCTCTGTCTGTACGTGTGTCTCCCTCTCTCTCTCCATTCCCACTACCTCTCTCTCTCTCTCTCTCTCTCTCTCTCTCTCTCTCTCTCTCTCTCTCTCTCTCTTTCAGCCCTTTGAAGAATAACCTCCAACTCTGTCAATATGAAAGCACGTTTTTATTCGCCCCCAGATCCCGCCTGTTATTCATCTCTCTATCTCTCTCCTGACTCCGAAACGTGCAAGTCTGGCCTGTTTTTCCACGAATGTGTGCTGTCATTCAAGTTCAATGGCGACGCATCAACATCGGCTGAAATGTGTGAGCGCTGGTAAATTCAACAAGTTGACGTGATTTATACGTTTTTCTCACCTTCTACCCACCCCTGGGGATGACGTCACTCTGTCTACAGCGGGAGTGGGGGTTGGGCGAAACTGGAAACTGGAAAAATGAATCGCAATTCTTCATGTAGTACATGGCTGCAGCACGGTTGTCACGAATAGGAAGTTGGGGAAAATCGATGTAACCCTATCTTGTAATGCAAATAGTTCCAGCAGATATAAATATTATATATGTTGATATTCAATTAGGCTCTGCTGCATGAGGGGGTTGTTTTTGTTGTTGCTGTTGGTGTAAGCTATACCACATAGTTTAATCCCTTGCGTGTCAGAGTAAATATTTCTCTCTGTGATTTGTGTGTGCTACTTGTGCAAAAGGCATCAGTGGCGCCGAAGAGTTAAAATGGTAATGTATTAGGTATTCATCCTGTTGCTTTAACCCACGTCGCTTTCCCATCACCAATCTTGGTATAAGTTTACATTTTGCACTCAAAATAAACTACACTAAGTGAACGGCATAGATACGACGATTGTGAGTAATCCGCAGATTATTATGCACGTTTTGTAGCAGAAGCATACACTTATTTATGCATAATTACAAGCAACACGCGGAAATGGATCCATGCTGTTTGTGTACTGACCTTGTACTAGATCAGGGTGTGTGTTGGGAGCGCATTGAAGTCTTTCAATTGATTGTATTGTGGGAGGCCTTGCCAGTCTAATATTGACAGTGATTCACCAAAATTAACCAAATACATAACCGAAAGAATATCCTTTTGTAACAACTTTTGCATGGCCTTGGCATCACCATGGATATTACTGACAAAGAATTGAATAAGTCGTGATATTTGTTTGATTCGGGTCATGATAAAAGAGGGTACACTAATCTCTACTCCGATTTTAGCCTACGGGCATACTATTGTCAGATATATACAACAATGAAATGAATCAACTTTGCATTATTTTCCTCATGATAGTAGTCATGATAATGTAGAATTTGAGTATTGTTGTTTTGAATGGTATCATATTAAAAAATGGTTAAAAAAACCTTCAAAATACGGATTACATGAATTGAGATGTCAAAGGTCTTTGAAAAAGAGTTCCTAACAGTACACAACTTGTTATCGTAATGTATCGAGGATATGGGGCAAAATTACGGTCATACAAGTAAAACGAGAGATGGAGAACAAGTCTAAATGACATCGTTATTTCCGTCTTTAACTCGGGAAGTGTCAGAGCTGACATCCGAGACACGTCAATACATACATCATAGCCCTCATCAGTATTTTGTACATGGAGCTAAGAGAGTTAAGCATCTAGATTTAGTCACCGCTTTGCCGTGTTCACGTCGGTACGCGAAAAAACACCCGGCCTCGAAATAGTCTCAACCCGATCGGGTTTGTTGACGCGTGATTTGTAAACTAAGATGGACATAAAAAACAAAAGGGCTCTTTTTATTACTCCCTGGGCTCAGCTTGTATTCGTACGAACCTTGTCCATAACGAGCCTGCTGCGCCGAGGCTCCATCACCGTTATTAACAAGTATTAGCAATTTGTTAAATGCGACAGGAGTTCGATGATTCAATACCTGCGTGGCGCAAATACACAACCAGTGTTAGAACATGTGCAGAGATTTCGTATCATACTCATCATTAAGTCTTGATGTAAGCGTATGCCATTCTTGCCCTCAATGTCTCAGCCAACTTCATAACCTTCCCCATCAAAACCATGCAAGCTGTATAGCAATGATAGTCCGGTGGACATCTTCCTCGAGAACACCACAGTTGGCAACGAAAATCGAAAGAAAATGTTCTGCCCAGGTATTTTTTTTACCCGTTGCTCACATCTTCACACATTGACAAAAAGTCCTCCCCCGTACTTCAGCACTGTTTGTATACAAGGGCTCTTCACCTCGCCACACAGAGCGCCCACTGATATCCAAACAGATCGTTTCTTCTTGCTGGTGGGGTTGACGTGAGGGGGGGGGGGGGGGGGGAGGAGAGACGAAGGCGTAATTGCTTGAAGACGCCGCCTGTCAGTCTTCGAGGTGTCAAGGCGTTGTCAAGAAGGTTTGCTTGATCACGGGACCTCGGACGTAAACGTTCGGCGATCTCCGAGCCCGTCTCTCCTTGCAATTTCCTAGGCTCGTTCTGAAATTGCCAATTCATTTATTCCCAATCTTGACGATCATGCATACTGTAAGGCAGTCAATGACTCCGGGCATGTGTGTCAGGTGTTTTCCGTCGTGTCACTGCCCGACACATGTACACTTACTACTTTATCGAGTTTCCTTGCTCGTTCTTCTACCTGCCCTATCTTCTCGACTATTCACACATTTCCTGTCCACGAGCTTGTACAGCACTCTTTTCTTCTAAAACGTAAATTTACATCTTTGTTTACTTCTCGTTTGTTGTGTCCCTCCTTCTCTTTCTTCTTCCTTCATCCCAGAGAACAAGACAATTGCCTCCTTTCCCCCATCATCAATTATTACGTGTTTTCGCAGCATTTTCACACTTATCTCCATACAGTATATGTTGAAAATGAATCTCTGAATAGTTATGAACGTTCTTTTCCCCCGCTTCTCATCTCGACACCCATCACCTCGGTATGAAACAGATCATAGTTGCCATGGTAACGAGGAAACCGAAGATGCGTTGTGGTGTAATATTCCGTGCCTCCTCTCTTAACACTTCTTCATTCTGTATATTTCGTTCCTCTCCCTTATTCTAAAAATGGTTTTGTTCAATCATCCCATACCTAATCCGTCCATTCTAAAATGCCTTGCACAAATATTTTGTCTTGTTTAACGCAGACATCGAAACGTATCTCCTCATTTGTTGGTATTATTACTCGAATTAGACATTAAACTATGTCCATTCACACATTTAATTCATTTTGATTCCATATGAATAACAAGCGAGTGGTTACAATGCCCATTCATCCAGGTTGAAGATAGCAAAGCTCATTTATCATCTGGTATCGATACTCGATCCCATCCATCATGCCCATACCTATCTGATTACGCTCATTTAAATATAATAATACCTGCTCTAAAGGAGGAACATGTACCTTTTGTTTTTCGTATATATAAGTATACGAAGAGGTCTTTAGCTCGTATGTGAACAGGATCATAGAGAGGAAAGGGTGGGGGTTCATCAGTGCACGATATGAAATAGATTCGTGAATATAATTAAATATCTACCCCCCCCCCCCCACACACACACACACACACACACATACCACCACCACCACCACCTTCCCTCCCGTTTTAAACTGTAAACCAATTCGTTAATCTACGTGGTTTTACATTTTACCGCATGGGAATAATTATTATCGATAAAGAAATACATTTCAGCTGCATGAATTGCTTTGCATGAAGCAATCTTCTCTCCTATTTCATGTACGCGTTGCTTGTTTTAAAACAGAATAGGGATTTAGTATAAGTGCCTTCATTTGTATAATTCGGAAAGAAGTACACACAATTTTTTTTTTACCGCACTGTGCATATAGAATGAACTCAATCACGTACGCCAACAGTGCGTTTACCTGTGCCCGGTGCCAGCTTGACTTGCCTGGATTGTATAATCAATGGTAATTATAATAACCAAGTTCGAGGAGCTCGTCAATATGGATTGATGTTTTTGCACCTCCTCTCCTTCCTCTATTCCTATCCCTGAACTGTCAATTAATTGTCCTGCTCCTCCCCTTCCCATTTTCTATCTCTTCCTCTCTCTGGCTCTCCTCTTCTACTTCCCGACCCGCCTCAATCTCTCTGTCCATCATTGTTCATGTACTTGTTGTCAGCTGGTCACGTGACTCAAACACATGACGGAAGGTGAGCAAACATCATGCAGCGGTGCGACGAAGTGAGCCGTAAAAATTGAATTGAGTATAGACGGAGCAAACAAGGGACCGCAAAATGTAGCAAATGATTCAAATTGTGATGTATTGAACAATCCCAGGGTACGTCAGTACGGCAAGTGAATGTAAATGAATCGCCTTTAACGTTTCACGTAAAGAAGCAGTGATTTGAGAAAATATAAGAGACATAGACATAAACGACGAATCAGCTTGCGTGTGTTGAAAATGCACGATAAAAGACAATAATGCTCACGAAAAAACAATATTGTTCGATGTATCTATCTATGTAACTATCAGCGTTCTAGCTTCAATTGCAGCAAACTATCAAGAGTTATCAGGATAACATTACCGGGATGTTTTCAGTCGTACTGTAACTAGTTCACTAGACCCGATACGTGAGATACGGTTTCCCCTGTGGTATGTAAACTTGTGCTATATTTGGTTCTGGAATATTCATGAGACGCGCTGTGGTCATTCTTTACAACCACGACAACAGTAGAACCAGCCGGTACAGATGCTACTAATGGACAGAACCCACCCTTGGAAGTGGACTAAACCCTAAAAACAAACAGTGTTGGAACAAGGGTGTATGAAGCCAGCTACTGAATGAATCAATGTACTCTTATCCCTACAGTCGCCACCATGCTACGGAACACTCCCTGTAGCTACTGGGTTTGAGTACGAAATCGATATAAAAGCACACTTATGAGAGGGCTGAACGACGATTAATAATGAACTTAATGGTCATGGTGGCAGGCGATTGAATTGCTATTAGCCAAATACGATCGAATGGAAACCATGTATACCTAGCTGGGTCCCTATAGCGCGATGCGGAGGCAAGGGAAAGGAAAGCTATGCAACACAAGTCTCTTTTATTAATCCCTTATATGCCCGATAAAGTGATGCTCTATGGGAAGTGTGTTTATTAGTTGTGATAAAAAGTCATATTTGACACACAGATGTTTTTTGACTGCACGCTGTCTAAAATTGGTCGAATGTCTCTTTATCGATATTGCCTTAACCCTTAACGTGCGGGAACAAATTTGTGTGTATTATTTGTGCTAAATTCACCAGTGGCGAATAACAATTGATTAGCATAAGCACGGGGGCAGGTAATTCGTGGAATGGCTTCTAACATGAACGGCTTGTAGTTAATGTGACATATGCATGTTGGTAATGGCCTCCTATACAACTTACCAGACTCTCAAATTGGGAAACTGCAAAAGTTACAAAATGCTGCTGCACGCATTGTAACTTTAACCGGCAAGCGCAGCCACATCACCCCTGTCTTGAAAAGTCTTCATTGGTTGCCCCTGAGGGAACGCCTTGTCTTTAAAATATTTCTTTTAGTTCAAGTTCCGGTTTCATAGAGATCGTGGGGAGAACGGGCCTTTGCACATGAAGGGCCAACCCTGTGGAATTCTCTTCCACAGACTGTTTGAAAACCCTGACGTCAGTAACCACCTTCAAGGGCAACCTAAAGACATACCTGTATAATGGTGCTTTTTGACATACAAGTTCATACCTGTCTTCTATTTTTTTTCTCTCATTCTTTAATTTGCTCTGAAGCGCCTTGAGCATCTGATTAAGATGGAAAGTGCGCTATATAAATTCTATGTATTAAAGCATGCATGTGCTACGATGGGCTGTCATTTCTATCACACGCGCTAGGCTGGAGTTAATTGCATCTTTTAGCTGTAGTGCTCTCGAAAAGCCGAGTAAATAATACAGACATAGTGGATGTTTGTAAAGCTCTCGAGTATGAAGTATCTACACGACCATTACGGGTGGTAATAGCATATCCATGTTATAGATTCAGAGGATGAATAATCCCACGTTGTCGGGTCATTGCAGCGCAGAAATCAATCGGCTTTGAGCTCGAGGCGGAGACTCACATTCAACATTACGTGGACATAGGACGCTAAGGCTAGTTGGAGAAGTGCAATGGGACGGGGGATTGAAGTACAATCAATAGAGACAGGATATACCTATGTAGCCCTTGACAGTACGGGACAGAAGCTAATTAAAAGAAGAAGACCCTCTCCCCCCCCCCCCCCCCCCCCTTCTCTCCACCACCGCCACCAAAAGTTCGTTCACCTTTGTAACCCAGAAGCTCGTCGAGGGTTCACTAGTCATGTTCATCAAAGCGGCTGAAGCCTGCAACAGCGTGACAATGAAGCATGGAGGATCCTTCCCACAATGCAACAGCGGCAAAGCAACCCTGTGTATGCTGCTCTTGCGTGCAGCGTTATGTGGTGTATCACACTCCAGTATGGTACAGATTACAGTGGCATTATGACGCAGACTACACTCATTGCTACGTGGCATTGACAAAATTGACAAGTTATTGTTCCTTGCTCTGCCAGCGTGCTGGGCAAACAACAGACAAACAAGCGTCTGTCTGTATTTTGCCCTGCAAATCGATTTATAGGGCAGTAGATAAAAAGAATCGAAAACGAACTTGAAATGTGTTCCAATTATATAATGTACACTCCATTTCACGGAGCATTAGTGAAAGTGCAATGCATATGTATTCTTTTTTATGATCTGGTACATACATATACAACATGAATATTTAGTCCCGTACACCTTGAGAGAAAAATACGTTAAACTAACCACATATCTTGACCAAGGGGAACTTGCGTAAACAATCATGTGCCACAAAATCTCCTTAAATAATATAAACAATGTGTTCTGAACCAAACCATGACAATGCTTCAAGGACATAAAGGTTTTTAAAGAAAATAATGGATGTTGGGTCGTATTCTGTTCTGCTGAATGAAACTAGATGAAGGTGGCCGTGATGAATTGGGGGTAATATACAAACATGCGTAAAAATGATTATCAGAAAAAAAATGTTGAGAGGGAAGAGAGGGGGAGAGAAAGAGAGAGAGAGAGAGGGTGGGGGAATAACGAGAGAGAAAGCAAATACGATGAATTAATGGTTAGTCTAGGAGGGTACGATAAATAGAGAAAGAGTGTATGTGTGTGTGTGTGTGTGTGTGTGTGTGTGTGTGTGTAAGTGTACGTGTGTGTTTTTTAGTGCATGTGGATGTGGATGTGTATATGTGTGTATTAGCAATGATGATAAAGCCCAAAGGCATGATCTTGATGGATGAGAGACAAGAGTAACTGGGAGTGGAGGAGGTACGGTCGGAAGAGAGAGCGAGGGAGAAGGAAAGAGATGAAGGGGGAGTGTGTAAGAGAGATGTGGGAAGGGGAGGAGTAGGAGCAGTGACAGCCCTGAGCAGGCAGGCACCGAGAGACCGAGAGAGGCAGAGGTTGGTTACATCCATATAGGGGCAAGAGCCGGGCCATGACATTCCACACACGCCAGATAGGGGCGCTGGGACCACACGCTTGGGGATCGCTTTATTAACGACGCGGAGTGAGTGCGCCACTTCGCCATGCGGCCACACCAGCAGCCAACCCTGGCTGGAGCGAGCCACGCCACGCACGCCAAGCCATGAAGCCGCCACCGCCATCACATCCAACCCTCACCAGATCTCGGGCACTATACTCCCCATCATCACTCACTACTCACATACCAGTCCTCAATCCCCCCTCTCACAGAAACTACACCGTACTCATCATATTTTCACCTATATTACTGGAGTACTAATCTCTATATACAAACCATCGACGATGTCTGCATTTAATCCCCATCTAAAGTAACCACGCCTTATTGCCCCACGCTGTTCTGAAAGTGTCCTCATTTTTTAATATCCTCCTTTCCCACTGGAGGGGTTTGGTGAGTTGATTTACATTCTACACTATCAGGGTTCCGGCAAATTTAAGTTACAGTTTGTCTCTAAGAACTATGCCCTGCTTGGTCTGAAAGTATATATTATCATTTGTCACCAAGATATCGTACCGGGAAATATATACAAACATGCTTTACATCTAAACAGTGATTATGATAAATCTTCGGCGTCATGTTCGAAGAGTCACAGAAAAGGGAGCAAAGTGGTATCTAACTTCTGGAGTAAAGATCGGGGCTATCCTTGGATGTCATTGACTGAGGAGGGGTCAGCGCATGCACCCAATTGATCGTTTCTCGCCGATCACTACAATCGATTGGAAAGGTGGCGGTGCGGTTTTCTTCTCGGGTAAACATGTCTCGGGGCTTATTCGATCTCTTTTCGGCATAGACGCACCGTGCAGGTTATATATCCATGGATGCACCAATCTCCTTCAAACTACCATGAACTAGAGTGAACTTGTTAACACTATGGCTTACAAACAAGAACCGCGATACGGGCGAATTTCTCCTGTTTTTCATATAATCGTACCTCTAATAATACCTGTATAGGTAATCAAATAACTCAATGATATCGGATCATGAGTTAACTCTCCTAATTAACATGTTAATTTGGTAAACAAAGTCATGGTGGTGTTTACCATAGAGTGAGTATAAATCCTGAGTAGATTAAAATCATTTTGAGACCAAAATCATAATCAAAGGTTGTCTCGACCATCATGCGTTTATCGTTATACCATATTCCTGTCGTGTTTAGTGACTCTGTGGAATCGCTGTACTTTATTCATTTTGCACTGAAACAAAAGAGAGTTGGTCTCTTTGTGAGAGGATGTCTTGGTTCAGTCCCAGCTCAGTAATTACTCATCCTCACATGACGAGAAAACAATTCGCCTCATGACTCATGTGCTAGACGCTCAGTTGGATTTTTAATGATCAGTGATTCACAGTCCGTTGGATGGGGAGACTCTTCATACATAACCAGTGAAGCATTCCAATAATCTATATTACTTGTAGGCCCTTCAGGGATTATCTATCTGTTGTGTAATCCTGTAAATATTTGTATACCTAGGTAGGGGTGTATCTTACATAAGCCTATCAATATGTACTTATTTTTAAGATTCTTGGCACATTGCTGTAATCTTAACTCGTTCTTGATTTACCTCGTGTTCCCCACAATATGTTTTCCTTCAAGTAATTGAAAAATTTCCCACCAACTATGGACAATATGTACAATTGCAATCAAATCAGGAATTACGCTGTAATACATGTCCGTAAGTAGTTTCCCCAGTACCCCTTTTTTGCGTTTAACCGGTATGTTGACATCTTATGAAGATAAGATAAATGAGCTTCAATCAATCATCTTTACTTTAATGGTTAACAAATGCTTATGTCATGATTCTAATTAATACGTCATTGATGACATAAATCTTCTATTTATATGACAAAGCCATCGAAAAGCCAGTATGACGAGGGTCAAGCTGTAAGCAATAAACCTGCCAATACAGTGCAATTACTGCAGATGGGCAGTCCTTGCGGGTTAGCAGTTTGATTTGCAGGCACAAATTCTTGTCGGTCAGTTACCCAGTCTCATCATAGAGGCTACGTTATGGTCACGATGGTCCTATAGGCAAATAACATCGACTGGCTGGTCACGCTGTAGTTTTGATCTTACCAGACACAGACATGTCTTGGCCCAGCATCGCAAATGATTTGGTCTGCGGCCTGAGGCTAGACACGTTTTGGACAGCCTTCAAGAATCTCATCCGGAGTAATTATCTTATCGCACTTGGCTGGCGGACCTCTCAAGCCAGATGCCTTCATCTTCATTAGTCTGGTCCGAGCCATTCCACGGACTCTCGAGTAAACAGCTGCCACGGGAGCAAGCCCTCATGCTCCATCATTTTAGGTGTGGGCCGTCAGTATATGATTTTCATGAAGAAATGCACGAACAACACAGAGCACACTATCACGGCTTACCATCATATTGCTTGGAAATTTCGGTGTTTCCCCTTAGTACACTTAGTACACTTAGTACTATTTTACCACTACACCTTGCCGTCATGATGAGGACAAATGATAACTATTTCAATTTAGACTACTAGTTGATATAATATTTCCCTTATCCTCTCCCGTTTAGATGCTTGTTCCACACTTGTGGTTAGTTGCAATAAAAGAGACCTAACCAAAACAGGAACGTTCGATTAATCGTGAATGCTGATTATAGCACTTCAAAAGAAGAATTGTTGGGTACATTCAAATGACAGAGTGTCCAAAATATGATTAAGGACCAATATTAGGTAAGGCCTATCTGCATAACTGATGTTGAACCCTTATATCGGAACATAAAATTTGTACATGTATAAATGTTTAACCAGGACACCACAAAGTAGGGTGCCAAACTAAACGTCACTGTGGTACCCTGCGGGCGTTCTGCCCTGATTTGATAAAGCCGTTCGCTACTCGTGTGACCCTGACCTCAGAACCTCGAAGCGCCGATAGCTTTTCAAAGATACAAACCATGAGTGATGAAACACGCCATGGATACACCATAATCTCACGATGCGGTATAATATTGCTCTAGAGATTAGCATGGGTGACTATATAGCCAACCAATCAATTGCAGTGTGACTCGTGGAAAACAGTTACCGGTTACTTTATACCACATGGTCAATTGTCCTGGGCTTCAATAAATCAAATTGCATAATCTTATAGAGTTTGATTTATCACCATCAATTTTCAATTCCCATAAAAATAAACCTAATATTTTGCTTTATTTACTCTCCATGTGTCATAATAATTATTTTGCGATGTGCGTTTTAGCATACTGGCGCGTACAATTGTGTTGTCTTGGTGTTGTTGTTTTCAGCACTAAATGCATATACTGTGCGAACAAGTGCAACACGCGTGGAGTGTGTTCATCATCCACACGTGAAGAAATCCATATTCCACACAATAGCCATATAATTATAATTGGTCGCCTCGTTGCGATCGATGGACTAGTAGTCCCATTGCAAGCTATTCGCGCTATGGGTCTTCCTCCCTTTATTTTAGTGAGGCATAGGGTAAGAAGGTTACTAGTTATTCGAACGAGCCCAAGTGTGAAATGATGTGTTCTCACGCCAGGTCGTCCCGTGCCGCTGATCAGCCATATTTGAGCAGGATATTTGAGGAGAACATGACGAGATGAGAGTGATTAAACTTGCATCAGGGGGACCTGATGACGCCAAATTCCTCGCAGCGTACCAATTGTGATAGTAATACCATACGACTTGTCACATAGGACCTTTATTGCATATGAAATGCTTATTAGAAGTACCATATTGTTATCTCGATGTGAGTAATCACTGAATGTAGACATTATTCTTCATTAAATACAAAATCCAATATACCCTACAGTACCTACAATAATAGTTATATGCCTAACATGTTGTACAATATACATCATTCCTTACTTATCAAGCAAAATACGGCACTCTGTAATTATGTGTAATACTCATGTAAAATGTGGCTACAGCATATAAAGGGTGACGTTTATTTTAATGTGAATGTTATCATATCAATTGTCTCGCTCATATGTCCTTGGAGAGTGTCATATTAGTGGCGACATCAGTTCATTTGAATAAAAAAATATAAGGCACTGTTCCACCTCTTTATAAAGTATTCCTATGTCAGTCATGTGTTTCTATCAATGATGCACACACACACATTCACACGCATTATACAACATAAACATCATTATTACGCCTGTCATTCCCATTGAGCCGTAATCTACTGCAGATTTAACTCCTAATTCTCCAACCTGACCTTGCAAAAAGTGCAGAACGAACACACGGCTCACAATAAACTCTTTGCCCCCTTTTCATTCTTTTATCTTGCACGTTGGTTTCTATGGGATCGTCAGATGGACAGGTGCGGTCGTTTTCTACAATGCACGTCTGAAAACACCATTCACGGCATCCAAGGTCAATGGAAGTTTTTTGATATTGTACTCGCTCACAGTAAGGTGCTTTGCTGTCAGAAAATCGAATTACTCTTAAACATGTTGAAGATAATAATAGCACGGTTTTAGGGTTAATGTTGACAGCGCTGTGTACAGTAATGCGGAATAATTCAATTTTCCAGTATTGTCAATTTTAGTCTTTCGTTTTCAGACTGTTTAAGAAATTGCATATAATGGTGCTTTTTTATTTTAACTATGTTCCGAAATAGAATCCTTATCAACACACTCCCTTTGTTTTTCTTGTCATCTACAATTATCATGTAAATAAAGACATACTTCAACCTCTTACGAGGGAGAAACGCATGTACCATAATGATGTCTTATCTTAAAGGGAAGCATTGCATGGTTACTGTAATGCGTATTATATTCTACATTTATGTTGGTGGACCAATTTGTCTCCTTCATCATTTTCAGTGTCTTTTGAAAATGAGGTAGGTAGGAAAGAAAAGGTATAACTATCGTATCAGACACAGGCCGATGCTTATCCATCATGTTATGAAAATCTGTTTCACTGACCACCATATGTTGACCCTTATCACGCGACCGTTGAGCCAAGAAGGCCGGAGAAACCCATCTGCCCAGTGCGAATACCAGTGGATACGTTGTTACACCAGCCGCCTCTCTGCATACTCTGCGTGTGCTTGTTTACAAAATGCTGTCGTCTTCCAACTCACCGCGCATCCCTTTTCTTCTCCTAGCTCCATCTCTCCCTTATATCCCGTCTCTTTTTTCTCTCTCCCTCTCTCTCGCTCCCTACCCCTCTCTCTGAATCTCTTCCTCTCCCAAACACTCTCTCTCTCGCCCTATCTCCCTCACACACACCCTTCTCTCTTCCTCTCTCATGCGTTGTCATTCACCGTATAGGACGTTGACGTAACACGGTCACCAAGACATAATGGTCGTTTAAATCATGTGTATGTATGTGTTGAAGTGAGAGTGTGTGAAAAAATGTATGTGTCTGTGAACGAGTACGTGAGCGTAATTATATATATATATATATATATATATATGTGTGTGTGTGTGTGTGTGTGTGTGTGTGTGTGTGTAATGTATGAGTTGGTGTTGTTTGGCAAAACGGTAAACGAACGCCAGATTACGAGTGTGTTTTCGACGCCACTGAATTAATGACGCAAAACGGTTCGCTGTCCGATGAACCAAAACATATCAAAGTTGCTATAGACGCATATGCCACGAAAATCACACGGCGGGAATGTCATGGAAACTAAGATACAAAACAATTGCTAAATTGATATACATGATGGTTATTTCCAGGAAAACCAGTATAATTTCAAGAATGAGGGCGAAAACAAAAACATTATTACAGCTATCTTGAGAAGAAAGAAATATACTGCAGCAAACTAAAATTTGGTAAATTTTCAAAACACAGTAACAGGTCTCGCTTCTGACATTCATCTAAAACCCCTCATGACATTTTCGTTCCTGTGCATTTCTTCAAATCGCTACTGTTCAAAACTCTATTTGCTTTGAGAATTACAGAGCTAAAACTGCAGTCTTGTTTAATAAACGAGAAGTCATACATTTTCAAGTTGAATGTATACCCTCTAGCAAGAATCAAATGAGTACCGTTTTACAACTCCACCATCGCAATGTTGAGAATCATAAAAAGTAACAAGTAATATCGGTTATCAGACTGCATAAAATTAATCATTGTTTTTAAACGACCAGACGTATCACGTTATCAATTAAAAACTAATGAGTGCCCTGTGGAAATGGAATCACATATACACATTGATGCGTTCACATGTCTATACACTGTATAATTTAATGCATGTTAAACGATTTATTAGAGTGTAACATGAGTGGTTACTATTCTTTGCGACGAGGGGTATTACATTTCACTTCAACAACGATATGCTCATCATTTCACAAGTACGCACCCTTGATATGACACACGTGTAACCATCGTGACCATACCTAATGACATACCATATCTATATGCCACTGATCATAACAACTGCAAAACAGCGTCACCGTCCAAGAATTGCCGAAAGTGAAAACTACATGCAACATGGATCGTGGCGCACCCATGTGCATTTCTTCACGTGTGACTAGACTATTCATACATCGATATTCGTTGCATTGGGATGACAAAGGAAATGAACACGAAATGCACCATCCAGGCACGAATAAAATGCCACATTGAGTAATCAGGCTAATGCGTGCGCTACAATGATCATGTGGAAAACGTCTCCGCTTAAAGACATCTCCCACGGGCCTAAGTTAATTAACTCTTAAAGCCTAATTGATACATTTTTGCCCAATTGATACACATTCAACCTATAGAGCAGGTATTTATCTGGCATACATAGGGTTAAAGAACAAGATAAGGGAATATGAATTCCGTACAATGCTGTTGTTGTAGTTTTTACGTTTGCGTTTCCCTTCACTACTTCTACCAAATGAAGGGAAGACAAAGAAATTAAAATAAATATTCTCGAGCAAATTTGCCACGAGGATTAGTCCCATAGCTTTGCAGAGCGGGACTCTCAGCAAACAAGACTCGGTATTTGACAATGAATGTCAGGAGGATCATGCAGATAACCAGTCCGTTGATATCGTGACACTGTGAACAAAGGTCGAGTAAACTCAGTTCTTGGTCCCATGCAAAGACATGTATCCAAACACTTTCCCTTTTCTCGCGAGCTTTGGCTTATTTATTTTAGAGGTACGCATTGGTTATTTCATGTATACTCACTTACAACACGCAGTGTATTCATTCTTCTCATTCCCATTTTCAGGATGTAACACGTTCCGATGCAGTTCCCAAACTATTCTTTCTTTAGATGACTTCTATGCATGTATTCAATTTTAATAAGGTGAAAAACAATGAGTAACCAAATCATTTCTTGGTAAAATGGGGAGGGGGGGGGGCGGGTGTCAGCCTGTCATATCCCACTAGCGTAAATGCATCATGAATACAAACATGTTTGGACATTTCCTCAAACTCGCTCTGCCTTGAATAGTATTTTTGCATCATACGATTTTACAGTTTTGCATGAGCAAACATATGTGACAAAATTAACTGCTGCCTTTACACAAAACAGATGACGGCACTCTGTATCGACACGTATATGATCACGTGATGCTCTGTGGATGATAGCAGAGTCGCACCTGGTGAGATCTGTTTAATTATGCCCTCGTTTTTTACACGATTGTATGGCACAACGCATACTATACTTATTAAATTTTTGGTCGTATATTGCTAGAGGCCTTCTCGGCATTTCTAGTTTCGAGTACCATATTGACAATCATATTTTCATGCAGTTTATGATTGGTTTACAGGCTCAATTATCAAGTGTCTATGTTATCACAGGTGCTTTCTATAATTTTTTTTTACAAAATAATGATGGTTGAATTATTACAAATAACGAAATGCTTTATCATAAGTCACAATACATGCAGTTTTCGTAAGAGAGCTTTATTTCTTGAATAAAGTGATAGTTTTCAATAAAGCAGCTTTTGACGATGAAATTGTGAAGAAATAGTCTATCCCCATCTGAATTCATGCTTATGAAGTCATATTTAACACGTCCGGGTTTCTATCAACCTAACAGAGTGACGACAAAAATGACATGATCGATATTTCGTCCAGTACGTAAAAAGTAAAAAAAAATACGTGGATGACAGTGGACATGTAGCTCGTAAACAGTTCGATAAACGCCGTGAAACACAATGCGTTCCACTACATCAACAGTAATATAATCTATTTTCAGCATAAACTAAACGAATTATACTCGCAGCAGTAGGGTTGTTAACACCCCAACATACCAGTTAATCCTCAAAATGTTGTGCAACACAAATCAGCGTAGGGAAAAATACCATCGTCTGTCTTAGCTCAAAATATTTCGACTTTATATCGTTGGTGTTCATTCATACATTCATCATGTTTACAATAATGTCACGTTTTCATCACAAAATCATAATGCACGACAAAAACAAATGCATATTATCATTATTTTGCAAAAGATTGTTATCGAGCACAAAGCATGAAAGCTGTGCCGTGTGGATAACGATAGCGCAGACGACGTCTAACGCGCGAAGCTACTTTGCAATATCACGTTCTACACAGCCATCAACAGGCTATGATGAGCTGCTCTTTTCCTGAAACCCGTTTGCAGTATTTTGATTAGGGCTGAAAGTTTCTATAGCGGCAGCCTCGGCGGAGGAGAAGGAATTCGATGTAAACAGACGAGAGGGATGGAAGCCAGTCGTCTAGCAGCGAGATGTGCAGAAAGAAAGACAGAGAGAAGCGGAGGAACTACGTGCGTCACTTTTCATGATGGCGTCCAAACTCGGGCCCGCCAAAAACGAATACACTAATCTCTCCATTGTAAAGCAGAGATGCGCGAATATGAATGTTGTGAAAGGTTTAAGTTGAACGGTGACAACGTAAGCTTACCTTTTCTCGGTCTTCATGAGTAGTGTATCTGCACAAACTCCAGCTTGGTTACACTTTCCCAGAGTTGGAAGCGAGCTTTTATCGAGCTAAAAAGCAGCAAACTGCGGGATGTGCATGGCGAGCGTGCAAGCATGTGGGCTTACAGCCTTTCGATAGCGTTATATCTGGGGAAATTGGGAAATCGATCAATACGGTGGCCGCGCGTTCGTCCAAGCCGTTATTGTACAATAATCGAAGGAAGAATAAATACATCCAAGGCCCGCCTGAGGGATCGATCAGCCTCTATTGATGAGGCATTGAGAAGTCAGTGCACTTGTTCAATACTTGCTCCCCAGTCCTGTTGCAAACAACCAAACCACCTTGCTGCTGAATGGAGAGACTATGAGGAGAAGAAATGGCGCGTTTGGGAGAGAGGCTCTCTCGACATGAATGAGCGAGGCACCGCCACGTAAGTGCGTGAAGTGCACGCGTGGGGTATTGTCATGATTGTGGACAAACACATTTCGGTGGCATACTGCTGGAAAACAAATGCGCGTTTGGATTCCATTAACATAAATTAATATAATTTCATTTCGATTTAGTTAGGAACGATTCATAATCTTGAGACCCTTTTTTAAATAATGAAAAAAAGTATCTTGGGTCTTCATTAGTACCTCGTTTTTTAAGCATACGGATGAGAGTATGTCTATATCAACATTTTCCACAAACCACTTCCCCCCTCTCAATATCCATCTTTTTTTTCTTGTAAGTATAATTATTCTCAACATATGTTGCTATTCTTATTTTCTTTTAAACAATCCTCTCCAAAATATTACATTTAACAGTAGACCAGCAGAAATAGTTTTTCACTGTTCAGTAGAAGAATACGGAGAAGCTTTGAGTTTAGTTACGCCACTCTTAACCACTTGTGCGCCGCATACGTGCCTTTCCCATAAGTAATATACAAGATTCACACAGAATAGTAGTTTATCTAGTACGCAAGCATGCAGTAGATTTCCCTTACACCTCCCTTGCGAACATACACTTCTCAAAGAAAAGGCCCAACTTCTTTTATTTTCCATGTAAATATATACACACACACACACATATATATACATATATCTTTATATATATATATATAACTCATGTGTGCGTGTCCATCTTTACGTGTTTGAGTGTAAGCATCATTAAAATGAATGGATTACTAATGAATAAGACTTGACGAAACAATGATGCCCAGTGAAAACAGACACGATTTGTTCTCATGGTCATGTACTCCTGCATTTCTGCAATGAATTGAACTGCAAAACGATTCACCTAATTTCATTTGCTTTGTTAATCCCAGTCAGACGGTTGGCTGGAGGAAGCGCAGTCCAGCCAACGCGGTGATGGAAGCTACCATCTCCCCCGAGGGAATGATGATTGTGGTGACCTACAAAAAAGCTCCATCTCGCGGAGAAAATGAGCTCCCTGACATGGAAGGCCAGGGAGCAGAACGCGAGAAATCAGGGAGACAATTGGCGCGGAGATGACCGTAGATGTCTCCATGCCCACAGTCAGCTGATTGGTGGATTGCTCCTGCACACAAGCAATCATTTTATCAAGTATCAATAGAGACCTTTTTATATAGGTCGAGGGGTTGAAGCTAATCAAGCTATTGGTAATTGATGAACAATTGTTGACTGAGGGCTGTCTTGCAAATTATCATAATATAGAGTATGACGTAGTGTGAGGTTTAATAGATGTCTCAGGGGCATTTAAAAGAATACAGCCATGACAGTGACCTTCTTCTCGTTCTTTATTTTACATCATCATGATCATTATCATAATTTTTTAGTCGCGAGTTGACAAATGATCACAATACACCTACTTATGACTTCATATCCATATTGAAACATGGGTCTTGAGACTCATGCTGCAAAATACATACAGTTTATATCTAATACCATATTCAAATGTGTCATGACTTAGTTTATGATTTCTGTTGGAGAAATATTAAGGATTAAGTAAAAACATGAAAAAATATTTAATTCCACATTCGACGCTGTGTCAATATGAACTAAGTAGTAATATATCAGATAAATTTATGAAAACGTATCTACTCGAGACATTATCGTACGTTCCTTAAAGACGACATTGTGTCATCAAGAAATCAAGAGAGATTAATACGAGATAGATTAAGAGTTTGTCATTATCATTCAAAATCCTGTCATATTTTCTATACCAAAAGCATACAATGACACACCAATATACAGATATTCACGGGTATCGACATACCTCTTACACCATTGTACAAATCTACCGACGAACATTTTGTGTATGGCATTAATATTATGCATAACGATACGGATCATTAAGGCGGGGATCCCATACATGCATATCATTAAGCATGCGTGTATTATATTGTCCATGTCGCATGTATAGCAACGCCATGACAAAAGTGAAGCGCACTGTGCGTGCGTACGTTCCGTGTATAGCATTATTCTATGGAAACTGATGCGTCGCGGCGGTGCGGTGGCGCCACGCTGTTGCATACAGGCGCTCTCGGCTATAGGCTGCCATGATTTAACGCTCGTATTACCCATGAGAGTTCATCGCGGTACAGCGCTATCATGTGGTCGTGCATGTGGTCGCTTCTTCTTCCTTATCTCTCACCCTTCTTCTCTACATTTTACCTGAGGTTGTTTTTCGAGGTGCCGCATGCAGCAAGGCGTTTAATATTTCCAAGATTCGTCTTACCTTTTCATGACTTTGAGGACAACTTGTAACCCAAAATTCTGATATAAATCAGAATAATAGAAAACATCAATATTTTATGTATTAACGAACACATGTATATAATATACTCCGACCCTCTCCTTTCTAGTAATTTATGTTTAACGATTTTCCCCTTTATCTCTTCCTCTCCATACACAAACAAAATCTTTCTTTTCTAGATGACACTGTACACATGGTCTTTTGTTACGTGGACAAAATTTGTCCGCATAACAAAAGACCATGTTGATAGTGTAAAAACACTCATTTCAATTACCTTCTTTTGAATATAGAAATCTAAAATAAAAAGACAAATGTTATCATTATGCTGACATACGTTTGTGGAAAGAAACAGCAATGTCTTTATGTTGAAATACATGCATTCAAGGAATGGTGAAAGGAAGGAAAGAAGAGGCGAACTTGTATTTCAACGTGAAGACTTGTGCTCCTACACCCGCGTTCTCGTGCAGACACGTTTAATCCGCATTTCGTCTACCGCTATTAACCTCCCAAATCCCCCTTTCACCTCCCATAATTACGACGATCGATCCCAACCCTTCACAATCGGCTTGCCAAAGCTGTCCAGAATCACCTGTTTGCGGCATCGATTTCTCTCCCTGCCCCACCCCGAGCGCAACTCACAGACAAGATAAAGTGGGATTACTCCGCAAAGCAATTTCCCCCTTGTATGCGCTGAAGATGAGGATAAGCTCATCCTCTTTAGCTGGGATAAGACGAGCGGCCGATATAACGTCTCTATCCTTGCCTTTTGAATTGTTCTCCGTTGCCATGGTACTACGTAGCACAGCGATATTAAGTACTCAGACATGTATTTTCACGTTGCGCACATCAATTAAACTGTAGGCGTACATACTCTAGGTTCTACACTCCGTCGTTGCCTTCAATTAGAAATCCTGAGTATATACGAAACTTTCCGTTTTCTATCTTGTTAAAGCTTTGTCGCAATCACTAAGGAATTTCACTTATCAAATATGTACATGAATTTAAGACAGTAAATATTTTCATCTAACCCTTATTGTATCATTCTCGAATGTTTGGTAACCAGTAAGCACCGATATTTTGCTTCGAGAAAACGATGACTACCTTTAAAGAAACACGTCTTGTGAAGACCCTTTAATAAAAACACTTCGAGTGGTTACTCCTAATCGCGGGGAAATACGGGAAAAGTCCCCAATGGCAGCAAAACCGACATGAGAGAAAGAGAGGGAGAGCGAGAGACAGAGAGGGGGATGGTGAGGGAGGAAGAACGGTCAGAGAGACTGGGGAGAAGGGTGCAGAGAGGGAAAGAGAGAAATACGGAGGGGGGGGGGGGGGCTTAACATAGCGTTCCTACATGGGGGAAGAGGGTAATTCAGATATTAGAGACAATGTATGTATATGTGTGTATGATGTGTGTGTGTGTGTGTGTGTGTGTGTGTGTTTATGTGTGTGAGGAGAGGGAAAGAGGTGGTAGAAGAAGGGGAAAGAGAGGAAAGGAAAATGAGTGATATTCAGAGCGAGAGAGAATAGAAGGGAGAGAGAGAGAGGGTGGTGGAGAGAAGAAAGAGAATAAAGAGGGCTCTCGAGAGGAAGAAAGGGGAAGCATCGCAACCAAGTTCATCGGACGAGAGAGCTCTGTCGCTCCGAGGAATTAAAAGCAGTGGGGCGAGAAGAAGACGGTGAATACCCTGGCTTCAAGCGAAAGTGATTTCTTTGTCCCTTCTTCGGTCATTTCTCCGAAGTAGGGCGTCTACACATATTGATTAAAGCTAAATGGTGATTACTTTCAAGGGAAGGAGGGAGATAGAACGAGACAGGTATTGTATACATATGTACATGTATATATTCATACATGTGTGTGTGTTCAGTATATTACAGATGAAGACAGGTAGAAAGAAAGGACAGTGACAACAAGGCAAAGAGGGGAGGCCAGAGATAAATCAAAAAGAGGAAGGGGAGGAGGCGTATGCAAACACGACGTAGAGAAAGAAACGGTACTCTATATGGTCAATGATTATGATATGACACCGACTATGAGGGGGTAATTATTACAAGTATAAGGCTGCAATGAACTGCATTAGTTATATATAAATTAAGGGTGGATTTGCTTCGTATTAATATGATTAAGCAAATAGGGATGATTGCTAAGAAGATGTAAGTATGAGTAAGGATGTTTGACGAGCTTCATTCATTGTATCACCACTCAAACATATTCAATATTAGTTATTGTGTACACAACGTTCAACATATCCTGCTCCGCCATTTAATAAACATGTGAATCATTGGCACGAGTCATGATGGTGTATTTTCTTAATTGACTCTTGCTTGATTACATTATAACACTGACAAAGATTATTGACAGTCGCAATAAAAAGGAAGTAATGTTTTAGCATGATGTTGTAATAGTGCTACTGATGCTTGTTGCTACCCACGTGACATCCCGATCTACTGGCTAATCGCCTTGCTGCGGACCTCGAGTTGCAGCAGCATTGTTCCGCCATGAACAGCACTAAACAAAAGCCTCTTCGACAAGTCCCGACGGAATCCCTTGAACTTCAGATCTCTGTTTGCTTTGACGCAACCAATCAACGCCATCATCTGGGGGCCGAGTTCATTACTACTCTAAGGACAAAAGACTCGAGATAGAAGACGGTAACCAAGTATGACGGATTGCTTTTAATAGGGAAGACCTTACACAACTTCGCGCTGTGAAGACAAGACAAAGAGAGAAGATATTAAGGATACTAGAGCCGATTAAGACATGTTCAGCTGCACCCTAAACAGCTGGTGATGTCGACTTAGTTTCGCATTATGGTCACTTGTTTCTGTTGAACTCGTTAGAGGGGGGCACAAAGAGAGACTTTGTCCGAAAATAGCGCAGCGATGGAACACTTGCTTCCATCCAGGCTCCCGATTCGGGAACTTTGATCCAAATTGTGTTGAGATCATGACAGATCGAATTAGGTTGACGTCTGATATGCCTGTTAATTCCTCATGCAGTATTTCACAGGCGCATATCATTTCCATGATTTTATGAGAAAAAAAATCACTTTGCACAATAAAGGCTTACCTGGTGTGTGTTTTTATAAACCCACTTTCATATAATTGTGATAATTTAATAAATATCACTAAAAGGTGTTCGAAATAACTGAGATCTTATTTTACATTTCCACATTTTTAATGATACTGGAGCTGCTTTAAAAAAATATACTGACAGGAGTCCTGCCAAGTGAGTGCATGTAGTTATAGTTTGGAGAGTTTGAAGGGCTTTGTTCTTCAAATTTTCAATTGTGTAATAAACACATACATGTACACATAAATACACGCACATGTACACCTACACACACACACACACATACATACATACATACATACACATAAATACATACATACATACATTGTTTTCGGTGTGAAACGCACGTCATTGCATATTCATTCCCGCATTCAAAGCTGCGTCCGACTTCTCCTGACCGCGAACTAATACTGCGCAGCAGTACGAAACCGGTGTCGACTTAGCTCCCGGGGGTTATCTATCAGGATCGAACTCGAAATTATGATAAATAATTCGGGTCACATGACTGTATAATAAAATCGCGGACATGCAGCGGGGAAATCAGGGAGGCTGTGGTGTTTACGCCAGAGCGGGGTTACGGCGTTGCCAGGCAACATCACTCGGAGCGCATCACCCGGGACTAGGGTTTCATGGGCATGGTGGGAGGAGGAGAAGGAGGAGGAAGAGGACGAAGGAGAATGTTGGCTGATGAGGATGGAAACTAGGGTCATACCAGTTATCTGGGAGGGACACTAGAGCCTTCTTGAAGGAAAGGAAGAGAGATTAGGGATGCGAAGGAGGTGCAATTACAGGACAGGTGATGTAAACAACCGCTTTGTCTTCAAGACCCCCCATCAAGAATTCGTCATCCATCGTCTTCAAGACACGCATTCAAGCCGTGATGGCAACAAAGCAAAGACAACCGCTGTACAACATTCATCATATCAACCGGTTTGCGTAATGTCAGCTGGTGATATCGATAACTGGTTTTCATAATGATATCTGGGGATATCGTGATAAACAGAATGATATCAATCACATTAACTGGTGTTCGTATTTTCATCTTCAGCCGCTTGCATCGCCAAATACATAATAATATTCATCATCATCTGGTTTTCGCACTGTTACGCTAAAGCTGGCTATATCGCCATAGACAGGATTGGTACCTCTGATCATGATTGAGTTTTAGCTCACATTATGTAAGCAAAACAAAACCGTGCTTTCTCTATATAACAATGTAACATTCATTAGCTATAATGACGTAAGTACCGTGAGGTTTAATAATTATTACGCATCAATTTCAATGAAATGACCACAACTACAAACGATTTGCTTTATTACCCATGCACCACCCAGCCGTGTTTTCATAATTGATGAATCTGTCTACAATTAGACACAAACAACACGCGTGCGCTCCCAACCTGTTAACATAATTGGCCAATTTCACCCTTTCTCACGAGCGCGTAAAGGGTGTTGGATTGGGGTGGCGTGTTTCAACGATTTTCAGTCCGTTTTCTCTTCACATCCCACCAAAGGTGTGATGGAAACAGCGATACAGAGTACATTTTGCATATGCCGATAAACAGTACAATAGGCATGTGCGTAAACTTGGTTTTGTCGTTAGTGATAGGCCTAAGAGTTACGTGAGTAAGAATTGTGTTTGAGGATGAATTTTAATACCAGACTTCTGATAGAAGTAATTCGAATGAAAAAGGAGGAAATACAGTCTTTCTCATTGCCATTGTGTCTCTCACCCATCTTTTCCCATCCAAAGAAACTCGCGCATGTTCTACCCACTCACGGCGAACTCCTTGGAATATCGTGTCAGCCCAAGCAACACGTTAAGCTTCGCCTATTCTGAAATACACGCAATAATAATTTCATTTCAACAATATCTAACGAAATTTTATGTTCGATATAACAGGAGCAAAGGGAGAATTGAAACGTAAATCAAGTAGGTAATTAAGTCGATCTGTGATAAGCAATTATAACTTTCAATGATGATACTCTCTCCACACACTGGTCAAACATACATGTATAGAGCTCATGGTCATTACAATGAATTAATCACACAATTCTCGCTGCAAATATTTCATCCTAAATCATATAATAAATATATATATATCATATAATAAATAATTGAATATTTTGTCTCAGCTTTATCTTCGCCTCCCATCATTTTTGTCGTCTGTTTTGATCTGCGTGGATTCATCCCTTTAAGTTAGGCATTACGTAAGTACCTATTCTTAGATAACGTAGATAAGAAATGACAAATTTATCAAGAGTAACATAATGGAATACATATGTATCAACGGGAAACTGCTGTTCTTAAGATACCTCCAACCGTAAGCTATCATTAATCATTGCTTGTCATTAAGCTATCTAGACGACCAAAGAGGAATGCAGCGCTACTATGATGATGCGATCTGTTTGGCTGTTGCTAAGCTGGTCGCTCTACACCATGCCGCCACAGAGATCCACGCGCTCATACCAGGCGTTCCTTCATAGGTGAAGGGGCACTCCTTAAAGTCGACTAAACAGAAACGATATCCACCAACACTCGATCATCTCAATGGACAACTTTAACCGTCATGTTGTTTGAGACGGCTAGAGCTCGCGCGCCATGTGTCGTAGAAAACTTTATTGCTTGTTTTGACTGACGAGTGCTCACAATGCAAATAGCATGCTGAAATGGAGGCGGGTGGAGTCGTTTTACCCCGGGAGTGATCTGCTGTGTCGTGTTTCATTACGATACCCATCATATTGCTGAGTGCACACACACACACACACACACACACACACACACACGCACACTTACAAACACACTTATCTCCACTCCATCTCCCACTCTCACAATCATACGCGTGAATCCACGTGATTACACCTAAGCAGTTACAATGTGGTGCTTACAAATTACTGTCGCTAGCGACTTGTGAGAAGTACCTTGTCCCATTGCAACATATCTAGAAACCTATCAGACATATTTCAGCGGATAACCTGAGAAAGACAACAAATCGCAGTTAAGCCAGTTTCCATGAAAACCGATCGATTCTAATACCGCCCCAAAGTTCAAGATATTACAAAAACATACATTAATATTTACCAATGGAGAATAGATACTTTTGCGTGAAGCATACTAATATTACTAAAAAAAAAAACAGGGTAAGGTTTTTCTGTGAATCAAGTTTGATTCCTGTTTTAACTTTACATGTGTCATATACTTATGTTAAAGTTGTTAAGGTGCCTCGTATGTGCTAAAGCTCTGTGGTTATCTCCGTGGTTTTATTTTGGTAAAAATAAATTGAATTGAATTTACTCAATTTTTTACACTCTCATACGTATGTTTATTGCTCTTTGATGAATTGCTTTGTATGCTATCATCATCAATGTTAGATTGAATATTATGCAAAGTGTTTTTTTTTTCATAAAATAAGTTAATATTCATGATGAATTTGAACTTGAAAGTTGAAAACAACATGTGTTGTTTACCAAACCAATTACATTTAGCGTCAACACGGAGTGCGGAACATTCTAATTGAGGTTCTAATCATAGACGCGGTACGCGAGGCTCCTTGGGGGGGGGGGGGGATGGTTACAACATTAGAGACTGAGAATGAATGCATTTGCGGAACCAATTTGACTTTGATTTAAGCTGATGTGTTTTCGGCATGCTTCGGTCCCGTTGCGACTAAGGGCTGGGTGATGACAACTCCACAGCCTCGCACTGAGAAGTCAGGGAGCATAAAGACGTATCTGTAAAAAGTTCGAGAATCCCTCTCCCCTCCCCCCCCCCTCACACATATCCACCCCCACCTCCATTTACCCATGCTTCATACCGATGTGTGTTCATATCGTTTGTATATGTACTTGAGAAGTAGTACATGTTTGGTTTTCGACCGGAAAGAATGTTTCACACACTTTGGGTGACTTTTTTTTCTCTCTCCAAACAATAAGATATTGTACGGGAAATTGTAAATGCAAGGCGTTATAAGATTATGATGATGAAAAATCATCTAGCGGCCGTATAGAATATACCAAAAGCAATAAATAGCTGATATGTTCGTAATTTGTGACGGCCTAGATATTAGGCAGAGTTCACCCAAACTCTATCATGTTGGTCGTGTTTATTGAGTACATAGCGGTTGACGCATTAAGCATGTTATCATGTCAGCTCATATCTCAGGGTCAGAAAAATGAGTGTGAGCATGAGCATGACTTGAGCATGAGTCACGTGTTTCCTTGGATGTTGGAACATCCCGGGGGTGGGAGATTTCTATCCAAGCTCCACTCCGTAATTAATTCAAATCAGATTTTACGAGTTATTTTCTCTGCCTGTTTTTCTCAGGAACGCACGTGTCTGTTGCATTGATCAGGCCTCCAGGAGAAAGCGTGCCGCCAAAATGCCCCGCGTTCTTCCCACTTAGAGTCACTTCTATATGTTGTAGATGATGTTATCCAAAATGGATGGTAATGCATCGCGAAACCTGATTCAATTTATCCATTTCGGTTTCATTTCAGTAATCGATGCCATTTGAGAAGCTTCTCGCGTTCATAGATGTACACAGCCTCGTAAACATTCACTCAAACATTTTACACATAGACTACACATTCATTCATAACACACACACGTGTAAAAATACATATATATTTTTATATAAATCATACGGTGAATACGAAATGAGAAACACGCCGGAGCAGAATATTTTGCTCCACATTTTACTCTCAACGTCCGAAATGTGGACTAAAATATTCTTATCCGGTGTGTTAATCATTTTGTATTTTGCATTTTGTTTTATATATATACACATACTGTATACCGTGAAGATACGTACGCATACACACACACACGGACACTTATATACACATACATACACACGCAAAGAAACTTAAACGTACACTCACTTTAAAAACACAAATATACGATTTGGTTACCATGCAACGAGAGAAGAGGGTAGTTTGATCTCGACACGCTCTTTAATTTAAGCCCCTCTACCAAAATTGGCATGAATGTTTCAGACCTGCAGCTCTGCCGCCTTCTTCGATCCGATCGAGTAGTACGTGTTGCGCGTGGACCTCAGCCCCTCACTGGATTTCCGTTATGTCAACATCTTAAGAAGACTAAATGGTCTCGGCGGATATTGGGAAGAGAGAATGGCTTTTCGCCTTGCAAGACTTTCAAAAGCGGGATATGAAGAGCGCGCCGTTGGCGGTATTAAAGCCACGGGGATTCGACTCTAATGCACATACAGTATTTATGGTTTGAGGGTGGCTATATAACGTCCATGAAATAATTGGGTTGGGTAAATTATATAGCCACCTGTCAGACATAGCCTGGATCCCATGAACTTGGTAATTATGGCATCCAATATGAGCTCTGAGTGGTTGTGGAGCAAAGATCCCTAGGAAGTGGTGCAGCAAAATTGGGAGAAATTTTTGTTTTTGCTTCAGTAAAAAATCGATATTTTCCCAATTTCAAGCAAGGCAAATCTTTCCTTTATTCTTCGACGATAAACATTTCTGCGTAAAGGTGACAGATCATTTAAGGTATTTTGTATTAGATTTTCCTCGTGTACTGCTGCTTCATTCAATGTCTAGCATGACTGTTTCTCTTCCTTTCTTCTACCCTTTCCCCATTCCTCCTTTACTCTCCCTTTCCCTCATCCCTCTCTCCCACTCTATCTGCCCTTCTTTCTCTCTCCCACCTTCTCTGATGTCATATATTTTCCCACTGTCTCTATGTTCCGATATCTATCTGTCTGTTGTAGACGACACCGCGTCCCCCAACCCCTAGTAAAATTTATGATAAAAATACTTTTTGAAGGGTCGTTGGTTTATGGGGGTTCCCGGTTATTGGCACTTCAAAAATGATAAGCCCCTTCTCGTCTTTGTGACGTAAATTGGTCTCAACAGTTTTACAAAAAAAAAATCGAAGTATACTTTCGAAGGGAGTTGAAGAGGCGGGGAGGGAAGGGGGGCAATGTGCGCCTGTTTTGCAATCTTGAATTGCTGTGGCAATATGAAGCCAAACAAAGACGCGTATAGATATTCACACGCCAAGATTGTCACGCACGTTGCTTTAAGTATTTAAAAATATAAATGTTTGTTGAAGTGGGCCCTCCATATCAAATTCCAGATGCCTCTCTTCCACAGTTTCCACAGTAACACAGAAATAGCAATGAGTAAATTCTTGAGCCTCCAGTATTTATTTTGCACCCTGTCTAGCCTCGAGATTTGCTTTCACTGCTGACAACAAACACACTCGTCTTCTCTCTAAGAATGGAGGCAGGAAATAATCGATTAAATTCCATCTGTCATATCCTGCTCCGAAAAGTATCACCATTTTCTCTCAATTTCCTTGATATGTCAGATCCAATATCAGAAAAAAAGGCTCTTGCTGCAGGAGCTACTGATATAATGTTTCGCTGAGACGTTGATAAACTTCCTACAACACTCGACTTTAATTCAATTGTGAATCTTAACGAAAAAAAAAATCTTAGAATTCGGCTATTCTGGCTATAACCGTTCTGTTAAGATCAATTTCGCAAAAAAATGAACATGCACCTAAATGGCACATATTTATCCTAATCTGTAAATACATCACATTTATGCTCCACGTGCAGGGTATAGTACATCAAAAAGGACAAGGAATCTTGACAGACAAAAACAATTTTTTCTTCACGAGCGCTCTAAACATACTAAAGTACAACGTAGTGTATATTTAAGCCTTTTGTGCCCTAAATGTACTCAGGAGCCACTCACTTTCGTGAAAAGGGTTTCGAATACAGCTGCGGCTTGAAGGTATATCTTCACTCCTCTTCACTCACCCTCACCCTCCTCTCTCTCTCTCTCTCTCTCTCTCTCTATCCCCACCCCTTCTCTCCATCATTTCCCGTCTCTCTTTCACATTTCGGACCCTGCCGCGTCGATCAGCAGTTGGAGAAGGAGTAAGTGAAAATGAGAGAAAAAATATGGGATAGAGTGTGAAAACGAGTGAAAAACAGAAAGTGAAAAAATAGATAGTGGATTGGGAGAGGGGAGATGAAAAGAGCGAACTAAACAAGAAGGAATAGTCTGATCAACGTCATTATTTTGATAAAGCGGTGTTTCTTTAACAGAAAGAGGGGGCAAAATGCGACACAATAATTATTAGAGGAAGATGGAGTTACTCAGAGAGAGAGAGAGAGAGAGAGAGAGTGAGAGAGAGAGAGAGAGAGTGAGAGAGAGAGAGAGAGAGAGAGAGAGAGAGAGAGAGTGGGGTATTGGCGCGTGCTTGCTGTCTTGGGATTTGAGATAAGAACCTTCGATAACCCTTGGATGACTCGGCCACTCGGGTGCAAATAGTTGTACGTCATTATTTTGATGAAGCGCTCTTCCAACAGAGTTGTATTCTTCACATTCGACTTTTAAAGAAAGCAGAGGTGTTTAGTTGGGGAGAAAACACAGGTGAAAGAGTAATGGACCATTCAATTTCTCTTTGTTCTATATTGGGTTACAAAACATACGTAAATAGAGGTGCCCAATTAAGGTAATTGTCGAAATTGCCAACTCCAATTTCAGTTGAAGAGTAATAGGTTGTAGGTATAGAGCAATGCGTCCAAAACCGAATCATGACAAAACAGAAAAAGCAACTGACCATCCATACCAAAGTGCATACGCATATCCAGACTGCAAGGGCATGAATGTTATTGGTAATCTGGCCCACATGTTGGTCATCGGGTCACTAGACAAGAACCTCATGACAATTCTCTTGCTCTTTAATGACGGAGGTCAAAGACCCAATTAAATTGCCAATCGAGATGCAAATTCGGGACCGAACTACCACGAAAACATCCGGAAAACACAGCCTTAATAGTGGTGCTCGCTATGTCCCAAAACGACATTTCCAGACCACTCAATTATTCCCCTACCCAGTCTTCTCTGTCCTCTTCTCCTTTCCATGAGTCTGAACTTTTTGAGAGGAGAGTATACTCCGCGCATTGTTAGGATTGATGATGACCTTTGACACGTCGGGCGTTAGCGCGCACCGCGCTGGATGCTACTCCAGTGCATCCATTTCTGCAGATGTTGTGGCGTAATAGTTTTGGCGCCCTTTTCTCACGTCGCCTGTAGATATGGTAGTGCTATATGATGGTTCACCAGTAAACATGCTTATTTTCTTCAAAAATCTATTACGAATTCCGAAATTTCGTGTTTCTTTTTTAACTGTAGTGATTACCATAACTTTCAACATGTCAAGTTATTTCGTGACAAGCTACATCCAAGCAATGTGAGTTAAGATAAGATGCTGAAACCATGTCCCGTTTGTGTGAATGGTAAATGTTGCAATACGTTCTTGCATAAACATGCGAAAACATGTCTTTGTTGAATATAAACATGGTCTGATATTAGGATTCTCAGTATTCCTTAACCATGCTGCAATAATGAAAATTGGCATTCTGCTGTCGTCTTCTTACTAATATTTGGAATTGATTTCGACGCCTTTTGACGGTTGTAAATCATTAACAAGTAAACTTTAATGTCCTCAATTTAAGTCTGAAGTAGGCATCATGGACAAAAATGAACCTTGGTAATGACGAAGCTCTATGGAAATACCAACTCACCTAGCACACGTGTACATACATTATGGCTGCAAACATTCAGTGGCAACCAGTGACTTGAAGTAGAATACATCCAAACATCCAATACTCCAACCTGGTATATCCAATGCAGGGAGATCACGAAGCGAGAGTCCGTCCGTGCGTTCCGATTCTTACTCCACGCGGGAATCCTGTAACTCCATCTGAATGAAAATTAGCAACGCGCAAGGCCTTCCTGCCCAAAAAACCTGACCTGACAAATTGTCGAATACCTTGAAATCCTTACCACAATTGTGGGAAGAGAACGGAGGGGTGTCGGGTTGGCAGAGGCAACTTAAACTTATAATAGATTCCGAAATAGCCTACTGACTGCGCATGTGCATCTACAACAGAAAAAAGGGGAACCCAGATGAATGAGTTGTGAAAGTTCAAGTGAGACAACGCGCCATTTTGTTTTCTTACTCGCCCAGTGAGATTTAGCGGGTCCTTAATTCGACCTGTCAACAAGCAGATCTCAACTGAAGGTCTGATACGGCGTGTAATGGGAAACACAGCTTTCTCCCTCTCTCTCTCACTCCTCATCCAGTCAAGTTCAAGAGGGAAAATTGAACATTCAGAAAACACATTCAGTTTGACCTTTTTTCCTATCCTTTCTACTCTCACACACGCTTGCCACGTCATACAGCAATGTTACTCAAGTGCACTTTGTTGAACTGTGAAAGGTAACCGCTCTTTGTACATCTATGAACACAAGCATGCTTCTTTGAAAAAAAAAAAGTAAAACATTATCCAGCTACCATCATCATCACTTTCAACAAGCCAGTTGAATGATATATGTTTTGATATTTTGTTGAGTGTTGAATAAAAAAAATATCGTTTATCTCAATACAATATAATGCCCTTTAAGTAGTTAAATGGTGCCAGGATGAACAACTGTAGAATGGAAACACTTAAATGACTTAAAAAGTACAAAGTTTGTCTGGCATTAGTTCAAGTGATATTACGTAATGGCTCGTTCGTTTGGCTCTTGATCAGAAGGATGATGGTTCAAACTCAGCAGCTGTCACTTACGTTTTACAATGCAACACTTTAAAGGGAATATACTGTACTGGGAGACAAAAAGCCTTCAAAAGGTGATCGTGAGCAATGTTCAAAATGTTCGGCTCGAACATTTTGATGATTTGTAATTTAATCACTAATTACACCAAATGTGGATCATTCGAGGACAAATAACTCCCAGCAAGTTTCTAAAATGGACAATACATGAATTTCAGACCATTGACAAAAAGATTGCTCACGACCACCTTTTGAAGGCTTTTTGTCTTACCAGTACAGTCTATTCCCTTTAATTCACATAGCTACTCAGCACACACGAATGGCACAGGGATCTACTAGCATCCCTAAACCAGTGCATTGGATAGTAATGAATAGGCAGGGACTAATTCGTGTAAAGCCGTGTTCACATTGCTGAGGATACATTTGGTAAACACGACCTTATTAACATTGGATGACTTAAAATGCTCACTCTGCAGAGCTAGTACATCCATGTCCATACACCACAGAGGAGGAGCAGTCTACTGACCTACACTGAACTCAGGCAGGTGAAACAAAGTGCTCCTCATAATGATAATTGCGACGAAGCATCCATTAACTTCACAACGAGCAGAGAAATAAATAATGAGCAATTCGTCCAGTCAGATCCAGTGTAGATTTGATATCATGGTACTAAAATCAATATAGTTAAACCCTGGAACTAAAAGCATATGAGATTGGTATTTGTTTAGAGTGAGCTTTCAGACAGGATATGGTATGTCCATGGATTTTTAATCAAAAGTGAAGAAGCCCTAAGCAACCGCGTTCACTGTGTGATTCATTATGATTGTTTTATTACTTTAATTCTTGAATGCACTTTTATCACCCTTTCATCTTCTAATTGTAAACATCCTGAAAACACAATGCACAGGTCTTGACAGTCACAAAGTCGGCGATGTGTGTGTGTTTGAGTGCATGTGTCTGTGTGTGTGCATGTATGTGTGTGTATGTGTCTATGGAGGGAGAGAAGTAAACCATGTTCTGATAGTCCTCATCTGTGCATAAAAACATACCCTTAAAATGAAATGCTCCATGAAGCACGCCGGCCTCAATCAGTCATAACAATCAACACAATGAGACTGGACATGCCGTGACATGCAGTGAATTAGGAGTTGCGTACCGTGAACCAAATCTACAAACTGCCATGTTTTCTTTATTATTCTCGTTTAGATCCCCCGTATACTGTTACAGCATGAGGTAATGTAACGTACCCTCCCCCTGTGCGCCATCAGCACCCGAGGGAGGACGGCGTTTCGATTTCGATTCTAATCTCAGGGAGCGGGGAGAGATATCACGTGACCGGCCGTCCCCATTACTCATACTGATTCGTAGCGTCGTGAAGAGGAAGAGGCTCACATTAGATTAGGTTACGTCTCTCTCAGAATGTGTCTTTTTGTCGTCGATTGCCTAATGTACTCCACACTAATAAGCTATACTAGCTGTAAAGAAGTACACGCAGAAAGCGATGCACTGAGGATTCCTCACATGATAGCTCATTTTGACTTCATAGTGATTTGGTATACTCCTCGATTATTAGTGAAATAAGTTGATATAATGTATGAGACGTTAACCCTAAATATACCATTAAAGTATATCAAGTATACTTGTAAAACAGACAAGTCACGTAAAGCACCGTTCTGAATGGCACATTAACTTTGGATTAATGCCCCCCTCCGTTCAATCGTTCTCCTTCTACCACCCCACCCATATATCACAATCTCCTCGCCTCGTTAGTCGTAGGGTCATCGCAAGTGCAATTAACGTAACAGGAATGTTCTAACGGAATCTGAAGCTTGCTGGCGCGATATGGAACAGGTATTTACACATTCCAGTTTGCCGAGATAACACGGATTATAAATGGGGTTAAAATGATATGTGGCCAGCGACCATGCTAAAATGCGCACTCCCGCGGGAGGGAGGGAGAGAGTTAGCGGTTGGAGAAGATGGAGAAAAGTTTATTTTAAGAATTTATCTTTTGAAAGCTGATAAGATGATGATAATCGCGAGGTTTGTAACACTAAGAAGGATTTCCTTTGAGGTAGTTAGTATTCTGTAGGAGGTGGGGACGAGGTGGAGGTATGTAGCGCTGAATAACAATATACATCATTATATTATGAATCAAAATGTTCTTTACATTGATCAACAACGTTTGACTACATACACATTAAAGTTAAAAACAATCTACAGAGAAAGAAATAAGGACAACTGATGAAAGCGAACCATTGAAAATGGCGATATAAGCTCAAATGGTAGCACGTGTCTCATAACTTCGCAACGAGAGTAGAAAAATGGAAACTAGGGAATGAAAATGAAACAATAACGCTCCCTGACAGAAAGGAGAGCACGTATGTGTGTGTGTGGGGTGGGGGTGGGGTGGGGTGGGGGTTATGGGTGAGGGCTGGAAAGGGTATGAAATCTGAGGACTAGAAAAACACGCAGGGAAGGAACAGAAATGATTGGTAAGGCGGGAGAAGACTATCAGACTTGAGAAAGTTATTTACATAGTAGGGGAATGGCAAAGAAAGGAAAGAGAGGGATGTAAAGTATGTATACATGTGTGTACCATACATGCTAGTGTGTATTGGTTTTGCGTTTGTGTAGGAATGTAAATTTGTACGTGTCAATGTGTGTATGTGCGTGTGTTTGTTGTTTTTAAGTGTATGTGTGTGTGTGTGTGTGCGTATGCATGTTGCTTAAGTGAATGTGTATGTGTATGTGTATGTGAATGTGATATGAAGAGAGAGTTGTGTGTTTATGTTTGTAGTCTGTCCGAGTGACAAACAGACGTAAGTGATATGAAGAGAAAGTAATAGAGAAAGAAGAGAAAGAGAAAATGAAACGGGGGAGATGGAGGATGAGGGGGGAGGGGGAGGGGGTGCATAGAGGGAGAATGCATCACCGGAGTCCAATGAACATAGTCACATTAACAGAGTAACGACCAAAACATCTGCCAGTGAGCGGGCCTTCCAGCGCGCCGGGCCGCTTCAATTAAGGAGAGGAATGAAGTGGCCCAGGTCGGCTGCACGCCCAAGATGGCCGTCAACACGTCGACGTCTCCGAGACCTCGCCATCATAATCAGACAACTCTTCCCTTCTCCCAGGGCTCGACTAGAAATGAGATCAAAATGGACCGTCCGCCCCTTTAAACAATGACATTTAATGACAGACACCGGGGTGGGGTCACATGGTGTTGATATGGCCGTGCGCGCGTGTGTGGTCCATTGCTTGAATGTTTAAAAAAAAAAACAAGAAAGAGCGGCTTTGTTCTCATATCAAACATCATGAACATGACGAAAGTTTGGTGTAGTCGTAATAATATCATCCCGAAAATATTGATGACGTCACGCCCCCCCCCCCCCCCCACCCCTTCCTCCCCGTTGGTTTGGCTGATACATCGGGATCGTTCACAGTCTCATATGGGAGTGACGCGTATCTCTTTAATTTCTGCACACGTTATTAATTAGCAGCATTAATTAGATTTTAATTCATGTTGACATCGGAAAAACACATGGCCGATCCAGTATCCACAATGGCAAAGACCCAACTTTATGGCGTCTTTGTCAACACGGCGTAGCTGTAGCGTAGCCCCCAGTGATATCGCATTGTCCTATACCGGACCTTAAATCACTTGGACGCTCCTTCTTCACCGAGCCGAGGCAGATGTCAAAGGGTTAATTCGCCCAAGTATAGCCATTATAAGCCCGAGACACCGTAATCGAAACATCGTGATGTCGTCCCATCCATCTGCACGAGCCAGCAGGCGCACCGTTTCTGCTAAATATAGGTCTGCTTTAACTCCCGCAGTTCATGCCAATCCGTATACCAGAAAGAACAATGTGCGCATCCTTTGTCATCCAATCAGAGACATTCTTACATTCAGAACACTTTTGATGACAGACAGTCACAGCATATAATTTTAGAGGAGATTGAATGCACCAGGAAGCATTCCTCAAATGAATTATGATGAATTGAGAAAATGTGACCCTCATTGGAATACCGTACGCTATAGTAGAATTAACAGATGTCCCTAATTTCTATCAGTGCTCAAAACCCTAAAAAGATATTTTCTTAATGGTGATCTCTTTTTTGTATTCAACAGAGGTGGGTGTCGAAGTTAATTACAATAACATATAGAATACACTTTCGAGTCCTTTCTCTTACAGGTACACGCCACTGGTAAAACACACATTTTCTTTCTCCGAAAATCAGAACATCACTTGTACTTAATAAGAAAACGAGAGATCACTTTTACACTTAAGAAGAAAACGAAAGCCATAAATACCTAGAAAAACAGGAGACCGGGCTTACCTGGGAGTTTGTGCTGATGCGTTAGATGAGAAACTGGTGCCGCGAGATTCAGAGCTCCTTCTGGCGAGGTAAATATCCAAGGGAAGAGGAGGAGAGAGGAGCGACGGTGGTGATACGGGTGACTCGCTGGGCGATGCCTGGTAGTAAAATGCAGATGATGTTGATGATGATGTTGATGATTCACAGCGCACATGCAGCGCGCTGAGTTTGGGTGCTCACGCTGAAGCTATTCCAAGAGATCGAAACGAGACAGGTGCGGTATGAACCCACACCGCAGCAACGAGCATGGGGAGCTAGTTCCAAGGCTGAGGCAGAGTCTCTTTCTCTCTCTCTCTCCTTGGGTCTTATCTCTCCTTATGACATCCAAGTATCTTTGTGAAAAGGGCACCAGAAGGAGGCGTGCGCGGCGGGGTCGCCAGTGAACACAAACATCGCAGAGGCGCGGAGAAGGAGGAAGAGGAGGACGAGGCCGAAGCGGGCAGGGCAGAGAAGAAAATAGCTGGACACGCAGCGATCAAGGCGAGTAATCTAACACTATTAAGACGGAGCAAGATGAAGAACGGTACTCTCTAGCTGGCTGTCAAAACTCTATCTGGTCGAAGGGCAGGTGATGCATGCTGCCCGTGATGCTGACAAGTCTTCGGCTGAGAGTCTCTAGATAGATGCCGATCCCCCGCGCGCCCTTCAGGTATTTGGTATCTCGGCGCACACATCACCCGTACCCTCTCCGCCACTCGCGTGTCGGTTTAAAACTAAACTAGCCTGCGAGGAGCGAAACATCGCGCTGGGGGGAAAGTTTTTCTCCATGCTTCCTCACTCACCTCCATTCGCATGAACTCACGTACACCTTCCGCAAGCCCCCTCCTTTATATACTTGTGTCGATCAAAGCCGACGCAAAGCCTTTAATGTTTCCCAAGATTGTATTACAACCTATCGCGATCTCCCGTCACACTTTTACATTGGCAAGCAACATAGGCAAAGATAATTGTGCTTGGACAGAGACTGTAAATAGATACTTTACTTTAGATGATGAGCGAATGTTGATAGTGTGCTAATCCAGACAGCAGCTTGTCTTTCGCAATTACCTTTCCACCCGACTTCCGCCCAGCATACTCGCAGAATTTGTTTTAGTTGTTTAGTTTAATGCGATGTCAATATTCAAGGTAAAATGCATCCCAGATTTCTGTAACATGATGACTAAATGAGAATAAACTTTGGAATAACACCATAAATATATATATGATATATCGAGCGATGGGTACATAGCCATGTATACGATTGTGTAATACATGTACTTCTAAAAAAAGATTTTATATTTTAGTCTAGTAAAGAAACCCCTCAGACCGTGATGTGTCCCCATTGTAATACCCCCCCCCCCCCACCCACCCCCTTCAAACACAAGCCAATCAGTCTTTGGAGCTCAGCGAATGAAAACAAGTCCACATCTCCCTCAGATGACCAATGTGCTGACCGACGCACTGACCTATGACCTCTGACAAATTGCACCCAGTTGCATCATTGACTTTCGCCTTCACAATTTTATATTAATTATTCGTGCCAGGAACGAATCGTTTAATTTCGTATTTAGAAAGACTATTTGAAAAAGAAAGGCGTAATGATTTATTTGAATTCTCATTGTGTAAGAACTATATAACGCATATTTATTGCTTGTGGATGTAAGCATAATTCACGTTACGGTTTTGGGTGTATACTCCATTTCTACCCTGCTAGTAATGATGGCTGTTCAGAATGAAAGAGCGTAGAGCAGACTAACAGAGAAAGAGAGAGAGTTATGTCCGAAATTTGACCCTCCAATGCTTACCGCAGAACTGCCCTCGGACCACAAGTCTTTCTAAGTATGACGTCTCTAAATTCCTTCTCAACTTTAAAGCTTTAATTTCCAGTCCCATTTCTTCCTCCCTCCGAAAAGCCCCTTTTTTGATAGGGATTATCGTGGTGCATGAATCTCGCGTCCTCCCCTTATTTTCATTTCTGAATTTGGCATGAACTCCTGTAATTATTCTTTTTCATTTCATGTTTCATTTCAAAATGAGAAACGTTCAAATTGGTTAATTCCTTTTCAATTTTCAATTCTGATAAAATTTAGAAAACAGTGGTGTTCATGATTTTTGTTATGTAAGGTACACAGATTAGATATTTAAAAGAACAGATGGCAGTGTCTTCCTAGCTGTTCTTAAGGCCATCAGTTCAGGTACATCATTCTTGGGCAGAAATAATCATAGAGGTCGGCCCATTGGAACACCGTGGCCTTCCTCATGATATCATTCGGGCAATCTGAAACATTTACACACATCAGGCTACATGTGAACTGAACACAATTTGAATTGTGTAGAAAAAAGGGAGAGAACATTGGACAACGTTCACTATCACTCTTACCCCAGGGATAGCTATCAATGGTTATTGCTATGTTATTGTCATGCTATTCTATAACTACAATTGATCTGATGTAATGTTATTCATTCATTTTCTTCGAAAGAGAACTGCCAAGTTAGAAGACAAACCCGATCAAAATAGCAAGGTGACGATCAAGAATGGATTCGGTACCAAGGGAGATGGACCAGGGGGTGTTTCACCAAGCTGTTCTTAAGCTAAGGATGACTTTACGCACGACTGGTGACCCTTTCTTGTGCTTAATCAGATTCTCATTTTTAAATTTCATCATTTGTTTAGCACAAGAAAGGGTCACCAGGCGTGCGTAACGTCGTTTTTAGCTTGGTGAAACACCAGCCAGGAACTATGTCTTCATCTTCCGACGCATATTGATGACGGGGATGAAACTCGCAATAGCTCTTTAAGCTCCGTGAGATGTCTCTATAAATCCTATTTATTTATTTGTATTGGTTGTGGTTTACAGCTAACGGGCTAACGGACAGGAGGCGGTCGAGCTTGGGACGGACTCCAGGAACGGTCAGGCGATAGATGGGATCGGATATCAGCCCGCTAGATCGGATACCGGAGCTGCTGACGACAGCCATCATTGTTGTTCGGTCGACATGACACACTAGCCAAAGGTTGCCAAAGCCGTGATTATCACCATCAAGCGAATAGAGGAAGTGAGATATTACGTGAAAGAGAGTGCGGAGGTAGCAGATCAAGAAAACAAAGAAAAACATAATTTTCATCACAGAATCTGAGCATGCCTACGTCTCTAAAATAACGAATTATTCGGAAGAAGATTAATAATTTCGGGCGACTGCCATTATTATGCCCTATTTACATATTATATGTAAGTAATAATATCATGGATTGGGGATGTCCTAGTCTAGCTCCCATGCAAGCTGTTGGGTATTTCTGACCTTAACTTATCTTATCTGAACAAAAAGTATGTTAATCAATTCTTCGTTCTTTTCGAGTGGACGAGCAGGGTTAAGGGATTGGTTTCGTCAGTACTACTAGACACGAATGTATGATCAATTGATGCTTTGGATTAGATAACAACTCGGGAGCAAGGCGAGGGGATTTGGAATATAATGCCTCCCCATAACTCGTTCCTGAATGAAGCTTCCATCAAGAAGCACTAGCAGGGCATAGAGTCATGAGCCAGAAGATACGTTGACCATACAATTTCAATTTTCTTGCGAAACTCTGTTTATGATATATGAATTATACAATGTATGAGTTGGTCAGAAATGGGGAATGGGGGCTGTCCCCGCCCCCACCCTCGCCCCCGGTGTCTCCACCCCTGAAGTAACAATATCGTCTACTGAGAGTGGGCTTTCCGGACACGGGACAGACAAGAGAATGTCTACGAGAGATTAAAGGGGAAACTAGGCCATGTATGTTTGACATATTATTATTCGGTTATTATATGGTTGAATATCATTTTTATATCTTGATTTTGTATGTTTGAAACTAACACTATGTGAACCGTAGTGTATATGTTTGACATATATTATTCTTCGTTTAGTACATGGTTGAATATAATCGTTATATCTTAATATCATATGTAAACTGCACAGGTATATGTATGTGTTTGACATATGATATCTTGATTTTATAATGTTTAAAACTATGTTTTAAACTAATGTTTAAAACTTTAAAATTCAATGTATGTCAGCTGTACGTGTCTATGTATATTCACGACATATTATTCTTCGTTTATTATGTATTCAAATATCATTTTAAATCTTGATTTTGTATACCGTACGTGTATATGCATATGTTGAACATAGTATTCTTCATTAATTACATGTTTAAATATAATTGTTATATCTGAATTTCGTATTTGTATAACTTAATGTATGTTAACAGTATGTTTAGCTTGGCACACTGATCATGAAATATATTTTGGAAATATATCACATCTTTAACGGGTAAGGTATAGAGAAAGAATATGATACTACACCCGTAATTACATTATGTTTAAGCTAACTGTTTGTTGCTAGTTATTAGCGTTGTATAGAAAATATAACAACACACAGGTATTACCACCTTGGATGTACTGGGTTTAAATATGTACTTCAACACATTTCAAAATCAATACCAAACTCATTCAGATTGATGCCAGCAATGTCTTTAAGACAGTTCAGATAACCATCTCATATTGTGGTTAATCTCCGAGATTACGCCGGGAGCGCATCAACCGTAAATGTCAAGTGTCTTCCTGCGGGTGACGATAAGGGGCTGCCGCAAACTAGCATTGTTACAGAATTGTAAGTTTGTTAACACAATTTCGATTCATCATACTGTTACGACTGATTTATTCAAGACTCTTTTCCCAAACATATGTATGTTACCCTAGTTATCCATCGAACAAAGAGAGAACACAACCGTGCACCATTTAACTTATCTCTCTCTCAGTTTGACACTGTAAAAACAGTTTTTGACACGGAATTCGGAGAATGTTTGATGGTTTTCTCAATGCAATCACCTTAGGTTTCATTCTCCGCCCTCCACCTCCTCCCTTTACATATTCTATATTGTATTTATCATTATATATCACGAATATCATATACATATATATATAGGTATGCAAATAATAAGGGTCCCGTCCGATTCACTCTCGAGTACACACTAGAAAGCCCACGCCCCTGGTTTGTCTTTATTTAGTCGAGGCTGATTTTGAATACATTCACGTACCACAACAAGGAAAAGATCACTTGAGTAAGACAAAAAAACACAACACAACGTCGGATGCGCTCGTAATTCAACTAGTCCCTCCCACAAATGAGATTTAGCCGTCTCCATTTCGACCTAGTATTAAAACAAGTCAGACATTCTTGACCCCAGCCCTCGCGTTGCCCTCATTCGTGAAATGAAAGAATAATTGCTTGCGTGGAATGCTGTCCTATGGGAAGCTTGCATGAAATATTACCTACTTCCCACACATACACACCCACACACAAATACACACACACACACAAACACACCCACACACACACACACACACACACACACACACACACACACACACACACACATAATTCACTATATTGCACATACAGACGCTTCAGTTGTCTGCACTTTCTCAAAATTGAGATATTAAGTGTGGCATCACACAATGTCGATACACATCTCGCGAATTCCGAATAAATTCATGTGATGCATCGGGGAGTTGAAACATTCCATTTTTTGCAGAAATGAGGATAAGTACGGTATTTATAGATAAAAAGATAAAGGATAATGGTTTCCATTTTTAGAAGAGAAAGCAGCTGTAAATCTAAACTCCTCAGGGGGAATATAGTAACATCGGCTCGAAGACATATGTGCCTCCTTCACCCCCCCCCCCCCTCTCTTCCCCTGTTTGCCTTCCATTGTCATATTGGTCATAATTTTAATCAGATTACCAAATCTATAATTAATCATAATTCTGGTGTTATTTCACTTGAGAAAATGAGATCACTGGCAGTTTGGGCACAATCGAATAGGTAAAAGAACAATTAGGGAGAAGCTTTTATGGATGAGCAGCGGTTCCTATGTTTTTCTTTACTAATTATTCACTTTTATTTTGAAAAACTATATTTGATTAGCATTTCTTTTGTGTTTTTTTTATCAAAGAAAACCAGTCTTACTTACACATTGCACGATCACCTGACGAACAGACAAGAAGCAAGGGAAGTTTGAGCTACTATGGAAGACAAACTCTGGCGTTGCCGATTGAAGGACTGATCACACTTCAAACTCAACATCAACATCTCTTTTTTAAGTTGACATTTTGTTGCTCCAACAACATCTCTTTTTTAAGTTGACATTTTGTTGCTCCAACAACATCTCTTTTATAAGTTGACATTTTGTTGCTCCAACAACATCTCTTTTTTAAGTTAACATTTTGTTGCTCCTTTTCAAGGCAGGTTTCTTTTTAAATTTAACCCCTCCTGTGCCAGAATTGTTGCCATAGAGGTTGTGTGTATGCATTTCCATTGAACAAATAACCTCACACCGCATAGAGAGTTAATACACGTGTCAGACGATGTGTGAACTGGGTCTGTTCCGGCGGGCCATTACGGAATTCGTGTCACAGAGTTATGCGGGGTGTGAGTGGATGTTACACGACTGTCGCTCACGTGACATGGGTAGCAACCACGGGTAGCAACAGACAAACATGCAAACATTACCCTGTCAAAGGGCGTTACAGAGAGGAGGTTGATATGTGTGTGACTGTTCCTGAGACCAGGCGTATGATTGCGACACCTACGCACAATTCAATCTAGACTTTCTACCATACTACAAATTACAAATATTACATGCTGGACTAGAGACCAGAGGCCAGAGGACTTTCCAAAAAAAGGAAGATGAAAAGAGCATTATCATTAAGGAGGAAGCTTTCGAAGTAGCACTATATATCACCTTTATTTACGGACCTGGTAGCATATCAGGAGGAAGCCGACAATAGAAACGTGTTACCTGTATTTGATATAAGTTTTTCAATTGTCCGTTCTTTTCCTCATAAGTACTGATGCAATCTTGCGACTTTAAAGTGATATCTGACAAAATGTTTCTTATTCATAAACAAAGATATTCTTGGATTAATTTCTTTATTATGTTTTTATAATTCAACAATGAAGCCATTTGCATCAAGATGTTATCTGGCAAATTTCTTTGATGCCTTAGGTCGCAAAATGCTAATCTTCAAAGAGAAATTAACGATTCATAAAGTACTAGGACCTTCGTGTAGTTTCCGTTTTGTCGTTGTTAGATTACAATCGCAATCCTCAAAATATTGCTTGTTTCTTTTCCTCCCTTCATACCTCGAGGGTACGATTTTGCACCGAGAAAATACAAGTCGAAATCAAATATTAATAAGAACATATTTTCAAAAATGTCGTCCCCTGACAATGATAATAGGGAGCTTTCGTTATAACCCCGCGGACGGAAACGAGATCAGTGAGCAATCTGTTCTCGCCGTCCGTCCGCGGCAATTCACACGCAGTTTCGCTAAAAGACAGAGAACGCGAACGGCAGTGCGTGTGACGTCATCTGGCACACCCCCTACCGAGCTTGTTCACAAAACAGCCGGTCGCACGTGCGATTTGCATTACATCATCGAGGACGAGAAATCTCAGAATTCACGTTCTCGATTCCCCGCGCGGATTCCAGAGCGGGCGATGGCGCATGCGCAGATCGATCTTGGTGTCGGATTTCCGTACTGGAGCCCGTCCGTCCTCAAAACGAAAGCTCGCTACTATGGGACAGGCGCAGCGGTTCAAACCGGGAAAACCGAGGTAACTTTGTAGACAGAAGAGAAAAAAGGGCCACCGCAGACAACACGATCCGATCAGTCGTACGATTCTGCGACAGGCTGAATCACAGGGTACGGTCATTGGATTTGTGTAAGAAGGTGACGTCACATGTCCTGTCGAAGGCCCTTATGACTGCAGAATCGTGGCAAAGTCGTGTCGTCTGCGATGGCCTTAAGATAGCGACTTATAACAATAATGTTTACTACGGGATAGATATATATAATGTTAATAATCAACTCTTATGTTGGGTTATGAAACAATATAAATCAGACCCTGAATGGTCAGTCGACCATATCATATGAAATATTGTCGATTACTCCCCTGGTGCATAAATAATTACACGTCCAAAACAAAATGAAAGCTTACCTATATCAGATTGAACCAACACGGTTTACTCGGACCTCTCCGTTACCATGGCTACACCGTGGTTTCACACAATCTTGCACAGACATGACAGACATCAGATTAGTGAATCATAATTGATTCGGCAATTAACGTCAGGGCTCAGGGGTGTGCTCTGGCTGAAGGCGAGTCGCAGGGGTCAGAGTCAGCCTAGCCTTGTCAGCTCTGTGGTTGAGTCTGACTCTCATCACGGCTTACTCAGCACAGGGTTCAACCATGCACACCTTTCTCTCGTAGGTTGGGCAGGCAATTCTTCTACGCGCTCCTTGAGAATATACTATGGTTAATATGAAAGGCCTACTTCAGATTGGAACGCTTTTATCTTTTTGAAAAGAAATTTTAGGCATACAAAACAGTAATAAAGTAGTAAGAATAGCGTGCTCTCTCCTGTAAATGAATGAAAAACAAGTCAGTAAAAAAAATATTGAGTCAGAAGGATTTGAACCTGCAATCTACTGCTTACCGAGCAGCGACTTAACCACGCACGTTATTCCTAGTTCACGGATCAAGACATGATAACATGGACACAAATACCTATAGAGTCTCATTCAATGTTACTCATTTATATTTATGAGTAGTCCGCCTTAAGGACCATTGTGTTTTTATGTCTTTATGTTTGTTAGAACTAATGGAAAATGAGACGCCTTGCTTCTTTTCCTTCTCCTTCTCCTACTTCTTCTCCTTCTTTTTAGTCATGTTAGTGTTCTGCCTCGAATATCTGTTCTCATTCATGTCCAGATTTCTCGGCCTTCCGTCTGTCATTTCTTAATTCTGCCATCCGGAACTCCCCGTCCTTCTTTAGGACAACTACATACTACAACTAGGCCTACAGATGCGCTAAACTTGGACAACTTCAGCGGGCCATATTCTCCATAATGTGATGTTTTTTCTTCGGCGGCACGAATACATTGATAACTCTTGAGAAGTGGTCATATTGGAGAATAAGTGAAATAAAGTTAATTTGAATTAAAGCAGACACACGAGAGAATTAGATTAGTGTTTTGTTTTATGAAAATCCGTCAAAGGAGAAGAAAGTTCAGATCCTTTAAATTTGTTGATTTTGTGACGTCACGTGCGAAGTGCTCTCCAATATGTTGTGTTCAATCGGTTTTTTTTCTATCCATTTTCTCAAAAAAACATGTATCCTTTTACTTGTGCATTTGATATATCATCAGAAACACATATACATCTAAGAAAAAAATAGTATGTTGTCAAAACACAGAAAAACAGCACTTTCTGGAATCATACAGCACGCAAGACTATGGGAGAGCACCTCGCACGTGACGTCACAAAATTGAAATTTCAAAAGGTCATGACTTTCTTATCCTTCAACGGATTTTCGTCAAATCTATTCACTGATGATTCTTTCAAATCTCTGCTTTTATTGAAACCAGCTTAACTTCAGGGCGGACTATCCCTGTTACTCTTCGCGTGCTCTATGGCATTGTGTGTAATACTGTTGCAAATGTGTGCCCAGGAAAGGCCGCGCTACGAAAAACAGGCCAGACTCTCACACAGATATGCAGCAGTGGGGCTGACAGAGTTAAAGCGCCAATATGCTGCAACAGGACGGTGAAAAGTATGTGTGGTTTAAAGGAAATGATTCACCAGCCCCTCGAATGATTGGGTTGACAACCTAATTACTACATGTACAGATAACATATCCATTTTATTAAACTGGGTTTCCATCTCACTGGCCTAACATATAAATTGTGTAAAAAAAAAATGGCATATAGAAGATTACATGGCCGTCAGCAGGGGGAGGGGGGGGGGAGGTGCGGAGGGTGCGAACGCACGCCCCTCCAGACCACTTTTTTTAAGGGGGCGCATTAGTTTTGTTGTTGTTGTTGTTGTTATTATTTTTTTTTTTTTGGGGGGGGGGGCGTCGCCGAGGGGCGGGAGGAGGCGGGTTATAGGTCTTTTACATGGGCGACCTGTTATTCGTAATTTTTCTGTCCTTTTCCCCAAAAAAGCACCCCCCCCCCCCCCCTTGAAAAAGCTGATGACGGCACTGAAGGACAAAACGTTTAAGAACTTTCCTCAACATGTAGGAACTGAAAAGTCACTGTAAGGGAGATTATACTGAATTTTAAGTTCAACATAATTTTTGGGCGGAACGTCTAAAATGATTTTAGTCTAGAATATGCAGATCCTTATACTGATAATGTGATTTGGAACGGTATTATGTCTGATAATGATTGTTGATATTCCTGTGGCATCTGCTTGATAGGAAATATCAAGAGCACGTTTTAAGTGCTGCCATGTTCTATGAAGTGAAAGAGCAGTCTCATACGGTAACTAGCAAAGCAAGATCAAGAAAAGCAGTAAGAAACCATGACAACAGTTGACCTTACCTGCAATTATGCCAATAAGATTCACGTAGAAAAAGTCGCCCCAACGTCCAAGTCCACTCGGTCAAGTCCACATCGATAACTCTTCGCATCAGCTTTATCAGTCAATCAATCCACCAATCACGACAAAATCTGGACCTTAATCTCGTTTTGTTTTCCAGTAATTTTTCGTTACGGATTTCCCCCTTGAGAGTACGAACCTGAAATGGTCTCCGAGAGGATATCACACGATAGAAAGATTTCTTTGTGCGAGAGACGTTTTTTTTTTTTTTTTTTGCAGTTTGGGTGAAACGTGTGCCAAATGAGTGCCGAGACGGCGCCCACGCCGCAACTGTGTACCTGGAAAGATGATTAAGTCAACCATTAGAGTGGTGCTGCTGTTGTCGTTGTCATTCAGCACATCTTCTGTGTCTCCTTAAGAAACACAGTCGTGTATGTGTCAAGATGGTGACGATATGGGTCTGCTGTGTTCCGAGACATTTTCTACATCATTCTCTAATCCAGTCATGTTCTTCAATTTCCTTGTTGATGAACGTACTCAGAAGGCTACTGACCAACATACGAACTTCAACACAGACATAAGTAAGACGAAAAAAGAAGTTATTTTTAGGTTTCATGTCGGTCATGTTTTCTTTTTCAAATCAATAGAAAGGAAATGGAGGCCCGGAAGACTTTGTTATATTTCTTGGCTCGGCACTGCGATATTGTTATCCAATTAGGGGAACATTTTGATTAGATAAAACATATATTGTATGATTTATATAAGTAAATAAAACATGTTTGGCACATAGTCACAGGGGAACAATTGGCCATGATTCCTTCATGACCTTTGACTCATCCACTTTGCTGAGCAGACGTCCTTGCGTGGCTCAGAGCTGCGTCATGATCTCGATGATGTCAGCCGCGTTAGGTGTTCTCCGTGCACGCTCTTGTTTGCTCGATTTCGATGCTTTATTCATTCACGGGTTCGCTGTCGAGATTAAGGAGGTTTCGTGTTCCATGGAGCGTGTTCCATGGGGAGGGGTCTAAACTCACGTCGGAGACAAAGCCAATCTCAGAGCCTCCGTCCAATCTATCCATTCATCTATTCATCATTCATCCATCGACACATCCATCATTCCATACCGCCATCTATCCCTCCTTCCCTTCATCCAGTCATGCATCCATCCAACTAACCAAACAACCATCCATCCATCCACCCATCCCTCTATCTATCCATCCATCCATCCGATGCATCCATCCATTTTTTTCATCCATCCATCCTCCCATTACCCTTCCATCCATCTATCTATCCATCAATCCCTTCATCTCTCCATCCCTTCATCAACCCATCCATTCATCTATCCATCCATCCATCCATTCATCTATCCATCCATCCATCCATCAACGCAACCACCCATCCCTCCCATATGTTTGAAACAGGGCCCCATGAAAGTTAGAGATCAGTTGCAAATTTGAAAGACGAATTCTGATCGGTTACTGGTCAGTATTTTTAACAAAGGACGCATGTAACAATGGTGTTGATTATCCAAAAAAATATGTGTCGAACCAGTTTCAAGAAATTAAGAATTTCCTGTTATTACAATATCATACAATTTGTCTGCTTGACAATCTGGTAGACACAAATGCGGTTCATTATTAAGAAAAAAATCTATGAATATCATATTTCATATTTTGAACACGTCATTGCAATAGTCACGTGATCGCTTATAAAGTTGATTTTCCTCCCATAAATTAACGAGACGTGGCAAGGATCAAAGAAGGAATTGGGTTTATGGATGTAGGGAGAGTTGAGGGCGAAGCGTGACGGGATGTTAAAGTACATGTAATAAGAATGAGAGGCACCAAACTGTTTCTTGAATTTGAAGCTCGAAATGGGGAGGGAATAGTGGACATGAAGGGAAGGGAGTAGGGGTTGGAAGACATTATGGTAAGGAGTGGCAAGGGAGGGGAGAGGAAGAGGGAGGGGTGGGAGGGAAGCAGCTATGAATACGGAGATATGGCAGTGAGAACAAGAAAAAAGGAGACGGCAGGCGAGAGAGGGGGGGATTGAAATGGAAAAAATAATCATGAGTGTGTCTGTGTGTTTGTGCATTTGTGTGTATAAGTGCATATCATACGTGGTATCTGTAGACCTATACAAGGTGTATATGTATGACAGAGAGAGGGGGGGAGTGAGAGAGAGAGAGGAGAGAGAGAGAGAGAGAGAGAGAGAGAGAGAGAGAGAGAGAGAGAGAGAGAGAGCGAACGCGGGAGGCGAGCAAAACGACATGAGGTTGCTAGCAAGTTGTATGGTGTGTGTGTCGTGCTCCTAGGAGATTAAACTTTGTTTCTAGGGTAAGTAGCGCTGGGAAGGCCCCTGGAGCAACCGCAGCGTCTGCCTGATGAACCACCGGCCCAAGTCTTGGCGTGCGCACAAACCTCTGGCTCGGTGATTCATTGTATGAGCGGGTACGTGAGCTACATCACATGACCTGGCTATTATAGAAACAGTTGCAAACATCACTTGGTTAATTTATCATTTATATATATGTACACGTTTCAAATTAGGTATGTCAAGACAAACATCTTGAAAATGAATACAAATTCCTTCCCTCCCTTTCTCTCCATCCGACACCCCCCCCCCCTCATCCCATTTCTCACTCACCCCTCCTCTTCTCTCACGTGTTATGGACGACGAATGAATGAAGGTGTTTACAAAGGAGTGTGAAAACAACCCAATATTGCAAATATAATCATATGTTACGAGCCAAAAGTGTATGGAAATGCTCCGTTCGTCTATTTCAACTCCCCGAACCAAGACATTAACATGATATCAGATCGTTATTTTATGATGCACTAATTCGCAGCATTCGATCGCAGCGGGGAATCTAGAAATCGTACCATGCAAGTAGCCTGTGTAGGGTGAACGAGAGGCTACAATATTTCATCCCACCTTCTCTGGTGCTCTTTGGGCAAAATGGTCAGCTTTTTGGACATTTCGATGTAGTGGAATATGTCCAGGCGTTCGGCAATAAGATTTGGCAATGGCAGAGGGTGGAAGCAACGCCGAGAAAAAAGCTGTCTATTTTTTTTAGTTTGTGCTTAGTTCTTTCAGTATCAGTCATTGTATGATTCATTATGATTGTTTTATTACTTTAATTCTTGAATGCACTTTTATCACCCTTTCATCTCCTAATTGTAAACATCCTGAAAACACAATGCACAGGTCTTGACAGTCACAAAGTCGGCGATGTGTGTGTGTTTGAGTGCATGTTTGTGTGTGTGTGTGTGTGTGTGTGTGTGTGTGTGTGTGTGTGTGTGGCCCAAAAGAGATGAATCGAAAAAAGTGTGTATGTGTGTGTATGTGTGTGTGTGTGGCCCAAAAGAGATGAATAGAAAAGAAAACAGAAAGACAGAGGTAAGCTAGGGGAGCTAGGATACAGGGGCGGAATGGGAAAGGAGGGGGGGGGGGGGGGTGTCGGGAAGAATGGTAGCTGCAGATGACTGGAATCCACTTCACCCCACCCCGACGCCAATGAACCCCGAGGTCTGCATTTATCCTGCCGTTTCATTAATTCCAATCACGGCAACAACATAATCAAATTGTGAATGGTGCTCAAAACAACCGGAGGGAGATTTGGATATTTTGCGTAACTGGATTAGCAATCAAAGAGGATAGATGACATCCTGCGTCCCATATCGCATTCAATCATCTCAAGCTTGTCGGGGATTGTTCATGTTCTCAAGCATTCAAATAAGGAATACATTGAGCTGGAATATAGAGGAGCTTCCAGGCGTAAACCCCTCTCAGTCAGTCAGTATGAATGAATGCGTCTGAAATGGCAACGACTAGCTCTGATGTGTTTTTACATGAAAAGTAAAGATTGCTAGTCTACACATGTGTCTAGAAAGTTCGTATCTAATTAGATCAAGAATTTAGGATTTAAAAACAAAAAAAGGGGCAATGAGGGCAAATGTGGAAATTGTTGTATCTTCAGTGTGTGTGTTCTTCAAAACTAGAGGGGGCGCGCGCCTCTTGCGGGGGGGGGGGGGGGGGTCGGGTGTTGTTTGCCCCCCACCATGCCCACCATGCACGTAGCTCCCATAGAACATCACTTCATGTGGTTCATGATGTTTGCGCTTTCGTTTTGTCCTCACTCTTCAGATAGCTACTTTCGTGCAGTTTCGGTGGAGTGTAAAAACTGTTGACTTTAACAAAAATGACCAAAATGTATCAATGAATATCGCTAAATCGTGTTGAATAATTTTTGTCTACAACAATTTCACTCAATCCCCTGAATTGAAGTGAAATCACCTATTATGTATTAATCTGGCCTATTCTCATGCAACTCTTGAAAAATTTGGACTTTGCTTTTGGAAAGCATTCACCCTGCATAAAGTTTAACGTAATTAATCATCCGGCTAGTATGGATCATTTGGACAGAATCGCAGACTATCAAAGACGTCATGGATACCATCTGGCAGATAGAAACTCCAGTCTTGTATTTTTATGAGCTTCGGAATAGTGCAAAGCTTACCTACATTACAAACGCTGTATTTTTTTTAAAGGTTATCAAAAGGACAACCATGAAAAACATTGTCATGTAATAATTCTTTTAACTGGCTTGATTTTGCATCTGTGGGGTCTCAAGATGATGAATATGAAGATCATGAAAACATGGCGACAGAGTCGAATTGGTCCCAGAGAGCAATCTGAAGATAATCGAGATCGAGAGACAGACAGACAGACAGAGAGACAGAGAGACAAAGAGAGGAGAGAGAGAGAGAGAGAGAGAGAGAGAGAGAGAGAGAGAGAGAGAGAGAGAGACGGACTGGTTGTCGGAGGCTGGAGTCAGAAACTCTCCCACAGTCTAGCTGTCAAATTGGCAATGGAGCGAAGCCCGTGTTTGTTGTCCTAGCTCGGCGTAACCATAACTCACCTCGATCATTATCCATACTTGAACTTTCAAATACGACAGTGGGTATCACTGGAGAATCCATCGTGTGGTATGTATACAAACCGCCTCAGTCTCTTTAGTAAGCAATCAAAGAGACATTTCATGTGATGGCCACGACGACTCTAGTTGTCTCGATCCAACATTGATGGGAATTCTCCACGGCAAAGGTGAAGGTGTTGAATACCAAAAATATATCTTTCGCATAAAAATGGGTGTAGCTGGTTTCACCTTTCCTCGCCCAAAATTCTTCCCCAACTTACGCTTCTGCCTCGCCTATCACTGTTCGCATATTCGAAGTTCTCGTGTTTTGGAAGTGTGAAAGTTGTATTTACTTGTTGTTTGTTTGGTTTTGGGGTGGGTGGGTGGGTGGGTGGTTGGTTGGTTGGTTGGTTGGTTGCTTGGTTGGTTGGTAGGTTGGTTAATTGGTCGGTCGGTTGGTGGTTTGGTTTGGAGATGGTTTGTTTGTTTGCTTGGGTGGTTTTTTTTAGGGGGGTGGGGTGGTTATTTGTTTGGTTGTTTATTTTTTCATTTGTTTGTTTGGTTAGTTGAATCATTAGTTGGTTGGGTGGATGAACGGTTAGTTGATGAGTTGGTTAGTTGGTCGGTTGGTGGTTTGGTTTGGAGATGGTTTGTTTGCTTGTTTGTTTGCTTGTTGTTGTATTTTGGTTGTTTAGTTGGGTTGTTGATTGGATGTTTGGTTGGTTGGTTGGTTGGTTGGTTGGTTGGTTGGTTGGTTGGTTGGTTGGTTGGTAATTTGTTTCTTTGTTTTGGTGGTGGAATGATTGGTTTGGTTGTTGATCCGTTGGTGAGCAGATTGCTGGTTTGGTTGGTAGGTGGTTGGTTCGTTGAATCATTGGTTGGTTGGTAAGTTGGTTGGTCGGTTGGTTGGTTGGTTGATTGGTTGGTTGGTTGGTTGGTTGGTTGGTTGGTTGGATGGATGAACAGTTGGTAAGTAAATTGGTTGGTTGGTATCTAGATGATCGACACACTGGTCAAATGACAGGTCAGTTGTTTGGTTGTAGTTTGGTTGCTTTGTTAGTTGAATGGTTGGTTGTTATCTTTCCAGCTTGTTCACACACTATGTGTTGTCAGATTTGAACAGACCTTGTCAGATATTTTGCGCAGCTAAGCCTTTGAAAAGATGCATGTTTACTCTGTGTCATGTTTCGATATAACGATATAATGAAGTTATGGTAAAACTGTCATGAAACTCAATGGCATGTGCCCCTCTTTTGGTCCGGTTTGCCCCCCCTCCTCCCCCCCCCCTCTCGATCCCGAGAAGATTAATACAATTACAAAGCATAAAAAAAGACTGTAGGCCCGCTTCAGAGATTCTGGATAAACGTAGGCAGCAATGCTAGACGTACACAGTATGTGTATGTTCAAACTTTCGGGGCAGGTATTGAGAGGTTCACGGTAATGTGACCTACTTCACACTCTAAACGTTATTGGTATCGCTCGATCATGGACATTTACTTCACAATCTAAACGTTATCGGTATCGTTATATCGTGGATGTTTAAAAGTAGGAATATGGTTACATCGCTACCGAAGACGGGGACTTGTCACATTACCGTCATACGTGCAAGCACTGGGTAACCTTTGTGGTTGAATCGATGAACAGCGGGGAAAGTTCGCGCAAGGGTTCAGACCTAGGAGGATCCAGCGAGGAGTACGGGATGACTTGTGATGGGTGGATGGAGGAGAGGCTGACCTGGGACGGCATCTTTGGAGGAATGCTGGTCGCTTGGCACCCACCCATGTGTCTTCTCTGTCTGGAGCCAACCTTCCCACATCTTCTTACATGTCTTAGTATATCGCATCTTGCTAGTCTGACCGCGCAGACCCCTCTGTTGATCCACATAACGAGCTTTAGAAGCAGTGACCCTTGCGTTCAACAAACGGTTAAGTCTAATTAAATGGAGCTGTTAATGAGGGTTTGGGGATTGCAAAGTATCTCAACGTGGAAGACTAGTTTTGACATGAGTATCCCTTTTAACATCTGACAAACTTGGCCGTAAGGGGGGGGGGGTCCCATCAAAATATGAGAGTCGTGAAACGATCTGACGAAAGACTAACGGTTGGTAGAGGGGACAATTTGATTATATAAATTACATGAGAAGGATCTCGATCAATGTTGTATTTTATAATAGGCACAGCGCTATCATGAAGACAAAATGAACTGTTGGAAAGAAAACATAAAATATTCTCCACGCAAGGAAATATATCAAATACCAAGCCATTAAAGTCATTCTTCAACCGGGTTCTTTCCACGAAGGCAATCTACTATCAGTGGTATATTTACAAGAATCTCCTTCCCGAAAATTGGTGGCAAATGATCCATCATCAATCAAATGAAATGGTAGAACTCGACTAGACAGCGTTGGCAGAGCTCTGCCTCAGCGCCAGGGAAGAACCGCCATCTTGCCTCCTGCTGTAGGGCTGAGAGCGAGGGCATTTCATTAAAGAGATAGCTCACTTTCATGGATCGAAAATTGAATTAGAGATACAGGACAGTGACAAAACATATTTTCTTATTTCTTTCCGGAGGTGTTTCGTAATTTGTCTGACCAACTCCTTTCAATATTTAAAATACTTAGGCCTAATTGAATAATATTAATACCATCACAGGACTATTGAGGATGACAATCAAGAATGAGTTTAAGAAAAAGGAAGGTTGATAATTGAACGAATGAAGTCGGTTAGAAAAATATTTTGCTGATATGAAACATGCATTTTGAGTGTTATGTCATCAGCGCACAACAAATTTCAATTCGTTTTACCTTGTAGATGAACATTCTCTGGACTTGGATTGGCACTTTAATCATTTTATTAGAATGTAGAGTTCATGTGAAAACGGGGTCAGGTATCTATACTGAAAATCAATTATCATGACAGGGGACGCCGTCATGCCGAGGATGATCGGAATGGCAGACAATGCCGGGGAGAAAATGGATGTATAGCTATCATGGACTTGATACATGAACGGCTGTACTCATCAAGTAAACAATGCCCGTACTGAGCAGTCTATTTTTAAGCATTGGGTTTCACAGAGCGCGTTCTGCCAGTTCGAAATACCACGATACCTGTTTACTGGGATGCATCACCAATAATGATGGAAACTACGTACTATTCACACGATTATGCGCCAGTCTGTTGATGTTGATAAAATAAATTTGCATACTGATATAGACCCGTCTGCTGTTAATTCAATTCAATTCAATTCAGTTCTTCATTCATTCAGAAACAAGATAAACAATTTCCATGAACAATGAATTTAATGTTTCAACAGAAAGCCAATGGCTTGTAAAGTGTGATGATCTTTAACGTAAGGTTCAATACACATCACAATGTAATCCATAATTCAAAAAGTAAGAAGAAGCAATATGTACAAATTACAACAAAATACGTACTTTAAAATACATGAAAGGAGAACCTAAACAAACATAAAACGCACACTCACCCCCTCCCCCCCCCCAAAAAAAAAAAAAAAAAAAAAAAGCTAAGACAATACACACTGGATATAACCATTCGAAATAAGAAAATGTCAATGCTCATTCAAAACAAACTTTTCTTGCCATCAAATGCTGTGTTGAAATTAAATTAGTACAAATAAAAGTGAATACATACACGTTTTGCACAGTAATGAGAGAAATGTGTCCAGTAGTGGAAACCGGAAGTAATAATAGATGATAACTATTCATGCAGGTACGGTAACACATTGTCGGTTATACCTTGTTTTCCTAATTTTCCATCACAGTACCCCTTGATGTTCACACATCATCTCCTGTCATCAGCGCCGAAGTGTTTGTTCCTTCTCGGATAGGACCTCTCATGCTCTTATCCCTGTGATCCGAGAAGTCCTCAACGGCAGATGCGACCCCAGTCCCTGTAATTTTTCGGTCAATGATGGTGATGGTGGTGGTCATTGTGATGATGGTGGTGGTGATGATACTGATAATGGGTGCTGATGGCGATGACGGTAATGATGATGATGATGATGATGATGATGATGATGATGATGATGATGATGATGATGATGATGACTAAAGTGATAATAATAATGAAGATGATGGTGATGTAGGTGGTGATAGTGATGATGATGAGGAGGAGGATGACGACGATGAAGGTGGTGGTGGTGGTGGTGGTGGTGGTAGTAGTAGTGCTTGTAATGGGGGTGGAGGTGATGGTGGTGGTGGTGGTGGTGTTGGTACATAGCGACGAGGGCATTAGTGGTGGTGGTGGCATCGGAAGTAATGGATACGATGCTAGGGATGATGATGATGATGACGATGATGATGATGATGATGACGATGATGATGACGATGGTGGTGGTATATGTAGGTGTAGTTGTAGCGGAGATTTAGTGGGTGAAGACTGGATGTTATTTGGACGGTAGTGTTAATTGAGGTGAAGAGGATGGGCAAAGGGAGATACGAAGAAGGAATACGAATAATAGGAAGATAACGAAAGAGGAAAAAGGAGATGAGAGACTGAAGGAAATCAAAGCAAAGACATAAAATGAATATGGTACCGAATGACAATAATATGAATCCTTTCCATTTTATAATAAAGCACCGGGTTTGGATAAAGCTCCCATCCTTTAAGAGTCCATCGGCCATCTGAGGAGCTGCATTCAGTCCAGCCCTCTCTCAGTGAGAGAACATGATCGCCCATGACTTTCCTCTCACAATGAAACACGAGAAACTCGTCCGTCAGGCGCAGATACATCGAGGCATGTTGTTTTTGGTGGCGGTGTGTTTATGTCGTAGTCAGGACACCATGATGTCTCGCCTCGGCTATGCATGGCAACATGTCGCGGCGAAGACTGGAGGGATGGATGAAGGGGAAGGTGACGGAGGGTGGATGGAGGGGTGGGGTGAATGGAGGGGAGAGGGTGACGGGAGGGATGGATGGAGGGGAGGGGTGAATGGAGGGGAGAGGGTGACGGGAGGGATGGATGGAAGGGAGGGGTGAATGGAGGGGAGAGGGTGACGGGAGGGGTGGATGGAGGGGAGGGGTGACGGGATGGATGAATGGAGGGATGGATGGAGGGGAGGGGTGGATGGAGGGGAGGGGTGACGGGAGGGATGGATGGAGGGGAGGGGTGGATGGAGGGGAGGGTGGTTGGAGGGGAGGGGTGACGGGAGGGATGGATGGAGGGGAGGGGTGACGGGAGGGCTGGATGGAGGGGACGGGGGACGGGAGGGCTGGATGGAGGGGAGGGGTGACGGGATGGATGGATGGAGGGATGGATGGAGGGGAGGGGTGGATGGAGGGGAGGGGTGACGGGAGGGATGGATGGAGGGGAGGGGTGACGGGATGGATGAATGGAGGGATGGATGGAGGGGAGGGGTGGATGGAGGGGAGGGGTGACGGGAGGGCTGGATGGAGGGGACGGGGGACGGGAGGGCTGGATGGAGGGGAGGGGTGACGGGATGGATGGATGGAGGGATGGATGGAGGGGAGGGGTGGATGGAGGGGAGGGGTGACGGGAGGGATGGATGGAGGGGAGGGGTGACGGGAGGGATGGATGGAGGGGAGGGGTGACGGGTAGGCTGGATGGAGGGAACGGGTTGACGGGAGGGCTGGATGGAGGGGACGGGGGACGGGAGGGGTGGATGGAGGGGAGGGGTGACGTGGGGGAGGGGTGACGGGAGGGATGGATGGAGTGGTGGATGGGGGAGGGGTGACGGGAGGGGTGGATGGAGGGGAGGGGGTGACGGGAGGGGTGAATTGGGGAGAGGGTGACGGGAGGGATGGATGGAAGGGAGGGGTGAATGGAGGGGAGGGGCTGACGGGAGGGGTGGATGGGGGAGAGGGTGACGGGAGGGGTGGATGAAGGGGAGGGGTGACGGGAGGGATGGGTGGATGGGGGAGGGGTGACGTTAGGGGTGGGTGGAGGGGTGAATGGGGGAGGGGTGAGAGTACCATAAGGAAGGAACAGAGTTAAAGAAGCGGGTATGGCAGAAAGTGGAGGGGATAAGGAGTGAGAAGGAGAGGGAGAATGGGTAATAATAACAAGAGAAAGTGGAAGGCATGTGCAGCGGAGGGAGAGGTAAGTTGGGAAAGGGAGAGAAAGAGAAAGACAGTGAAGGGTAAAGAGATGCGAGAGAAAGAGGGTGGAGGAGAAATATGAACAGATAGCGCAAAGAAAAGTGGTGTAAGATGATACAAAGCATACGTGTGGAGGGGGCGGTGGGTATATTAGGAGGGGGTGTCATCATCTCCTAATGGGACGACACAGCTCATCATGTTATTGGAGGGAGAGGGCTCCAAATTATGCCTTGGTAATTCGAGCACTGGGGAAGCAGATGTATTTTGTAGGACACTTGGGAATATGTAAAACATTTGTGATCGGCGAGGTGTGTGTTTTTGTGTGTGTGTGTGTGTGTGTGTGTGTGTGTGTGTGTGTGTGTGTGTGTGTGCGTGTTTTGTATAGGGGGGTGGGGGGAGAGAGAGAAGTGATACACAGTGCGGTCGTCGCTCTTGTTGAACATGAGGGGCTTAATAACTGATGCAGAATGTAAACTGTGGTGAGCGAATTGGGTGGTCCATCTTGTGGAAAGAGCGTGTATTGAAGAGGGCGCACAGTGGCCTCCATGACATCAATATCATGCTTTATTCACAGTTCCAACCAGACACGTACATAATGGCTTCCCACACTTCAATAGAAAATAAAAAAAAAACAATACCACGAAAATGATTACTTCTATGTTCATGTCAGCAATTTATCATTCTTTTCTTACAAATTGATACGATTTTTTGGTTAATTAATGAAATTAAGTGTTATGATATGTCCATGTAATTGTAAAAAAGGGTATTACAATTGGAGATAATGAAATATATTACACGGCCACTCACACGGCCACGGGATTGTTGTGTATTTTCTTATTTTTTTTTCTCTACTGACTAAATGAAAAACGTGGTTGACTTTCCGACCGACTTTGCTGGCAACCCGTCGATGTGCCAACCGCACGCGCCATCATCGTCACGCGGATTCACCATGGTGTGGAATCCGATGCGGATTTCGCATGTCCCAGATTCATTTTCTCGCCCATCTGCTCCACATGCAACGGCTGCGTTAAGCGGGACACCTCGAACACTGCTTGGTCAAAAAGTGTTGGGACCTCGTGAAACGGAATCAAGTTTTCTGTCACTCAGTCGCAACCGCATCTGGTAACATTACCGAGAGTCTGACTTGATTGGATTGGCCAAAAAATAATAATACGCCAGCAGCGATTCGAAGAGTTCTCTCTCAATTGCCCCCCCCCCCCCCCCCCACTACCACTCTCTCGCTCTCTCGCGCTTGCTCTTTCTCTATCTGTGTCTCTCTTTTCTCTCATATTTTCTGGTTTCTCTGCCATGAATCTCTTTCCCTTTCACTGCTCCCCTCTTCTCTTTTCTCCTCGCCGGCTCGCCCGATCTATGACTCCTGGCTCTTCTCTCATTTGAACCCCCCCCCCCCCCGTCCCCTCCGTCTACCTCTTCCAAAACACACAAAAGAAAATTACCATTCTTTATCAAATTTTGACAAGTTAGTACCTTTTTTTCAAGTTGTTCTAAACAATAGTCAATTCTCACGAACTAGCATGCATCTCAAATTAAGGATGTATTAAACTGAGCAAGCTTCTTAGTCCTCAGGTATTTTAGAGTCTTCTCCATAAATTGATGCATCAAAATGCGAAGCTGGGAGGGTTCACCATTTGCTCTGTTCGGAACGAGATTAATGACTTGCTCTTGATTTAAATACGTATAATGGAACCTGAATAGCACGCTGTTACGTAACATTGAATGGAACCTGGGAATTTACTACGTCCATTTTATGGTCCATTCTATTGTGATTGAAGTAGCCGACATGGCTGTATAGAACGGACTTTAAATGCTAACTATTTGGAAGATTGCATGTATAACTTACTTAGAAATACACTTCGGCGTTCCTTAAGGGGTAAAGCATAGTGAAAATAATTTCTGTCTGTAAACATTGCTATACGCCCACGGTCTATCCTTCTAAAGCACACATCGGCGGCAGTCTTAGTCCTGCTAATTTGTGGGTTCTTCTCAAACATGATTTTTATCATTAAGAAGTTCCTACCCCTTCTTAAAATGGATGGTTGTTGTCATCTGCAATTTAAACACCTCTAGTTTCAAAATGAAAGTTTGTTTACAATACATGACTATCACACATGTATCAGTCTCCAATGGCGTATAATCATTGGCCGTCGGTGATTGTAGAAAAAACGTCCATATATCAGCCTAATACAGGTACCCAACGTGGGTCGTGGAATATGAACCCCTCAACAAAGTTCTGCAAGTCAGGTTTGAGGGATCATATATCTTTGGTTGCTTCATTATCTTAGATAAATGTCATATCATAAGACAGCTTAACTATTTATCTTTACAGTAATGTATCATTTGTAATGCTTACGCAATCGTGAAATGCGTGGACCTCCTGAATATGCAGCAAGGTCAAAAAATGAAATGTTGCAAGATTCTGTGTTTTCCGTTTGTTTTGCACATAAAATGAAATTGAATGATGTTGATGCGACGATTCATTGTCACGTTGGCACTATTCAAAACACATTGGATCTTCCCAAGAAATAAGGCTTTCGGTGTCGAAAACAATGCATTTTGCAGCATTTCATTTGTGACTTTTCTATATTCTGGAATCCTGCACATTCCATGATTGCAAAACCGTTGCAAATGGCACATCAATGTGACGAAAAATAATCAAGCTTTCTAATGATACCCCAGTCAAGTACGATGATGAAGCAACAAGCGATTATTACCCTCTCAAATTTGACTTGCAGAACTTTTTTCATGGGTTTATATCAGGAGGGTTATGAGGTGGGGGAGGGGAAGGGGGTGATGGGGCATCGGCACATGCATTGTTGAGCCAGTACCCCCTCGCACTTACGGGAGGACATGGCGCGGAAGGGGCGGATGGGGGCGGGTGGGGCTTGTAATTATGATCAGACCCGTGGGAGGGGGAACACACCCTATTACAGGGATGCAAACGGCTAAAAGGAATCAAGTAGCATGTATAACAGATGCACAACCTATAATCTGAAGCATGCATCTCATATCTCATAATGAACTCTACGAGTACAAGGTCCATGGCCGTAGCTTGCAAAATGCAGAATGGTATCATTCTGTTCACCATTAATAGTTATCAAGTTTGAAGAACTAGTTCCAGCCGGGTTGAGTTCAGATGTCCTCGAGCGAAGTGGGGAAGTGAGATGGGGAGAGAGGGGTGAGGAAGGAGGCGGCTGAAACCATTGGACTTGACCCGGGGTAGCTCTCATTAGCTCGCCCCGACCCCATGCCCTCCTCTCTTCACTCTCTATTATCATCAAGGCTCCTCCTCCTCCTCCGCTACAGCCTCCAAGCATATGTCGTTGCTCTACATGCCGAGGATGTTATGAGCAGTGCTTACACATTCAATAATTTCCGCCAGTTTGAGGGCATTTCCCAGCAATTAAAGCATTGTATATCCAGGGAGTTTCTAAGGCAACAATGAATAAAACAGCTAATTCCTATAACAATAACACTTAGTTAGTTTTTGTTGATTTATTAAATATTGTTTTTGTTTTTGTTGTTGTAAATCATGAGTACTTGAAACGTTCATTATTGTCTTTTCTTGTCCGCTGTATAATTTCCTAGGATATCATATAACAGTATTTTCTGTTCCTTGCTATTCTATTCCACGTCACTACGCTACATAATGCTATAATTCCCGTGTCATACTTTATCCAAATCTTTATAAATACTCCTTGCATTATCCCAATTTCACTCTATTCTTTTCTCCTCTGTTTCATTTTTTGTCTTTCTTTCATAGCTTTCCCCCGGGAGAGGGTGGCATAGAATCACCACGGGGAGCGGTGTTTACACCCAAAGACACAACCATTACTTTAAGGGGTAGTAAACTGCTTAGGGCCAAACCGAGCAGTTTCTGAAATCCGAGATGTTATTTTGAAGCCTCGGTCTAGAACAGCGAGTTGAAAGTACTAAAGTAGATGTCACGTTTCATTCCAGTCATATTTCTGGAAGAGAAAAGTTCGCAACCTAACCCCTGATTGGTTAGTGTTTCGCTTCTTTGCGCGAGCCATGTTGTTAGGTGAAATGTTGGGCGAGGTATGTCGTTCTTGTTCATCTTCGAACCCACATGAAAGTTAAGATGTGTGGGCTCTTAGCTCGCTTTTAAGGGTCGAGACGTGGGAGGGAGCGGCCAAAATTATGTTTTAAACACAAAAAGTAGTCACTGAATACTGGGACCTCAAGGAAAAAATCTTCATAATACAGCGAGCTTACCGGACTCGTTTTCCCAAGAAACCGATCGCAATGTAAATGACGTCTCAGGACCGATTTGCTTCAGAGGTTCAAGGAAAATTTGAGACATCATTTTTTTTAATCACAGAATAGAATCTATCATCGTGATAATGGTGAAGTAATCTGCTTTTCCTGAAAGATTCTGGAACGATTTATTTCAAATCAGAGCAGGAACAGCAGTGCGTTGGGATGTTCTATCAAGGTGTTCAAGTAACGTATATTTGTATTACATCGTGTTCTCTCAAAGAAAAACAATACGAGAGCAGAAAAATAAACATACTAACGTGATATACGTATCCGTATACAAAGTTGTTGACATAACTCAAGAACAATGTCTACAAACAGATTAACGATCCCCAACATTCCCTTGACGTTGTTTATCTGTTAGTTTTTAACTGTTTATAGGCTGACCATAAACGTTTTACCACCAGATAAGTCTTCCTAATTAGACGCGCTCACACAGGTTACATAATTGGGACTACGATTGCGTCATAATCATAAACCACCTGCCATGGGAGGGCTGGACAGTGTTATTAGTGTGGTGTGGGGTGGGGAGTGGGAGGGGAGGGGTGGGGAGGGGGCAGGGGGAGGGGGAAGTGGTGGAGCGGAGATGGGAGGGGTTATAGGGGAGGGCGGGGCATTTGTGGACACATGTACTTGAGAATTGTAGAACGTGTTATACCCCCAGTCGATATCCATGCAGTTTCAGTGTTCAATTTGCATTTTTTCATCAGAACTTCACTTTTAGGGTTTTAGGACTCGTATGAAAAACGAAAGACAACGTCCCTCAATGTAATCAAGATGATTATGAATGCTTAACTATTAGGTATTCCAAAAAATGACACTTTTTAAAAACAATAACAACTGGATTACAACTTGAATCAAGCTGAAATTGTCATATCATACAGTCAAAGGACGTCAATTTTTTTCGAAGCAGGTTTTGTGACATTTCATCACTCTTGTGATAATCCTGTGAACATTTAATGAGATTTTCATTTATGGACAAATTTGGACATACAAATATGTGTGTATCAGATAATCAATTCAGAACACAAGAATGGGCATTGTGTATCACACCTGTCAATCCACTGGCAACTGCCATCACATGATGCTTCTGGTAGAAAAGAAGTTGTGGGTTGACAATGGCCATTGTTGTGATTCGAATTAATCATCACATACACGCAAATCTTTATATCAAGATATCTCATAAAGTGAACATTTCATTCAATATTCACAGGATCATTGTAAGAAAAGTAATTCTAAAAATTTGACATCCCCGGGCCCCGGCATTATGTCAGTTTCAGCTTAACCCATACAGTTCCGTGTCTTGAAAACATCGTTTTACAACATTGGTTTACAACACATTTTCATGCCAATAATAATGAGAGAGTTAATTCAAGTTGGAACTTATTTCTAATTGTTTTTGAAGAGTTTTATTTCAGAAGATCTTTAACACCTAACTAGTAGCGTGATATGAAACTAGTATTTAAATCATGTGTTCGTTAAGGCAAAGCGGGAACTCGCCCCGCCCCCCCCCCCCTACACCACACCACCACCACCGCCATCGCCACACGGTCACATAATGTGGCCCCTACTTCCTGCGATTGATTGCTCATATCTGTTTTATGTACAATGCTAATGATTACGTAACACGAGAGGGGCACTTAATATGGCAGCCGCCTCGCAGGATGTGTTTAAGCCGACGCGGGCAAGACCTGTGAATGAGACACATGGGGGCAGATTAGCTGCCGCCCCTCCCTGTTATTGAAACTACAGTTGACAGAGATAGATGGATTAAAGATGTAGCACCACAGAGTTTGATAGGCTAACCATATGGAAGAAGAGCAGTTACCCATACCTATAACGCCCACGCATAGATTTTGGTGCTGGGTGTCTTTCCTGTGGCATGATTTAGCCGCCGTGTAACTGAAGCGTTGAAATACAAGGTGCACACTGTGCGATAAGATTGTAAGATTGTAGTAATTACTTTGCATTATCTTTTAACTACACTTCATTCTTCACTCTTCAGCTGTTAAACGTTTGCATACTGCAATGTCAATTGTATTGAAGGTATAACAACATTATGTCAGACAGTCGATTATCGAATGTGGCGACGGGGCCCTTAGGGAATTTACTCTCCTCCCCCCCCCCCCCCCCTCCCCCATCGAATATTTAAGTCGGGTCTACAGCAGGTCGAGGGGTGTGCGTTGGGTTGAATGTGGTGTTATGTTCCGTTGTTTATCCAGAGTAATGACTGCAGGAAAAGAGTTTTCAGGGTTAGGGATTAGAGTGGAATGTAAATCAATCTTAATCCTTTTATCTTGGGCCTACAATTTCACTTTTGGTGTCTACCATTTCTTTCTTTTGATTGCCACCCCCTACGCCACCACTGTACGTGGAGAAAGTAGTTGCGTGAACCTAGCGACGCTTGATCGCTTTAATTAGATGACACTCTGTAAAGTACAAGTTTATTCTGAATTGAGCCAATAATGAGAGGATACCATACAACGCAAAATATCCCACCCCATGCATAGGAAAAATCTTCCCTGGATGCATTCTGAAATCAGGGTTCAACGTTTTACTTTGACACCACCTTGGCGAAGGTAACGGCCTGAAATAAACACAATGGGGTATCAGAGAAAAATAATTTTAATCCGCGCGAGTATTCCCTTTAACACGCCATTGTTTGAGGCAATTAACATTCCTCGACCTCATTAATCCGTTCATTGAGTCCTTTAATCCACTTGATTGAGCGGTGTAATAATCCCGTATCCCAACTACTGCTCACGGACGGCCTTGCGCGTGCTTACCACACAGGTTTGCCTCCTGCCGTGCTAGCTGTGTTAAAAGCGACGTTGCTCAAATGAAATTAATAGGCTAAATTCAATCATATTGACTTCGTTACTGCATAACGTTATGAAGCAATGAAGCCATATTCGCAAGCTGCTTAGCTCATTGAGCTCAAGCATAACACGGAATTGTGGGTATCCGCAGTCCCTTAATTGCACAAATTGATGGCGCGTGCCAAGATGATATACGGCCCAGGAAAAGTTCAAGTCAACGCCATTCGATTTGGGTGGAGGGGGGGGGGGGGTGAATATGAATTGAAATTCAATATTGTACTGGGTTAGCCAAGTCAAACCAAATAGTGATAGCAAAAATCATCAAAACAAATACACATTAAATAAATGAAAATATAAAACTAGACATTTGGAAAAAGAAATAACTTGAGTTGTCGTTTGAAAGATGATATGGTCGGTGTTGTTCGGATGGAAGAGGGGAGTGTATTCCAATCTCTAGATCCAGCTATACTAAAACGTTTTTCTGCTATGGAGAGGTTTGTTCTCGGAATAACAAGTTTGGTGGTATCATTTAGGGAACGTAGATTACGAGCAGGTGTGTAATGAGCAATTGTGTTTACAAGATATGAAGGACCAGTACTGTTAATCAATTTATAAATGTACAGACAAAGTTTGAACTTGACACGTTGAGAAAAAGGGAGCCAATGGAGTTTCCTAATCAAAGGAGACGTATGTATATTGCGACCAACTGAAAACACTAAACGTGCGGCACGATTCTGAACACTCTGAAGTTTTTTCTGATCTTTAACACAAAGAACTGAAAAGAGACTGTTACAATAGTCAAGTCGAGAAAGTACAAGTGCTCTAACTGCATGATGGCAAGTTTTTTCATTGATAAATCTTCTAATGCGCCACAGATTCTTAAGATGGAAATTACAGGTACGTACAGTATTACTGACGTGAGATGAGAGTGTAAAGCACGAGTCAATACATATGCCAAGATTCTTAACTTTAGAGGATAGTGCAATTTCATTATCACATACATTATACATTTTTAACTGCCAATCGTAGGAGGATCATCCACTGTACACACGACGGTAACTTTGCATGGTCGAAAACATACTCGGCTGCGCCTCGTGAGTTTAAACCGAACAAAATTACCCTGTGCACAAGATTCGCAATAATATCATTTGTATGAAATTGCGTTAAGTGATGCATCGTAGATGTTATTGTATAAGCTCAACGTTCACCGCTGTTAAAATTGGACGAGACAGACTGTAAATGGCGACTTGCAAGCCCTAAAATCAATCATGATGCTAGAAACATGACGTTACATACGTCTTCAGGCTGACGTGGTATATAAATCACATGAATCGCTGTATATGGGACTGAGGGTACAGGGGGACCGTGATCTTAAATGAACTACAAGCTACAATATTTCGGGTCAGAAACAAGGGTGAGCGCGGTCGAGAGTGGAATGAGCCCGAGAAGATGCATGGGCGCGGCTGGATTGACTTCTTATGGCTACCATCCATCATTTGTCCCATAACTAAACGACGCATGATTTAAATGGTCGGCTACCTTCGTGACAGATCTATGGGCTTCACGTGACCCTATGGACATATACATGTAAGAAAAGAGGCTCTGTGTTGAACGATGCCTTTTCGTTATCTGCTGATAATACTTCAATGCAGAATTATTGTACAAGGGGGTGTGGGCGGGGATTGTCCAAAAACGTCGTTTGTACAATCTCACATAGTGCCGGTCGACTCCCCTACCCCCTCTCTTTGTAAAAGAACGGGTAAAGCAAACTAGAAGAAGATGGAATGATAAAGAAATCGACACAAAATAAGTAGACTGATTGAAGAGAAGGATACCAACAAACCTCAATCAGTATAGAGATCTCATAACCATGCGTTTCATGAACAAAATGACATCAGTTATTAAGAAATTGAATTGTATAAACCAATTAAATAATGCAGGAAGGGTGACGCGGAACAATGGCGCCATCAAACGGTTGTTTACTTATGTTTCCTGAAAGAATCAATACAGAGAAACCACAAGCTGCATTCAGGAGCATACAAATGTTGCTACAGTGGATATTACATTTTTATCACGCGCATTTCCTTGTTTTACACATCCGCCGTAACCCAGGTATTGCGGGGAACGAATTCATTAATTTGGAATATCGATATTGACTTTGAACAGAAATGTTTACCATAGTTTGTTTCACTTCTTATTTTGACCTTCTCAAAAGTGCAGCTGCCAAGGATAACGGTAGCCCACGTCAAACTTCCGTCAGGCAAAATGTGAATAATGATCGTGATTTGATTAAAAATTATATCTTGTAAATAATGATTAGCGTGCTGCTAACCAGAATGATATTGTGATCTATGAGTTTGATGTGACAAATGCTTCTTAACAATGAACTTATTCGCCAACCATAGAGTTAAACTTACAGAACCTCTTCCTGCATCTCTGAATATTAAACCTTCAGAGTGGTTCTTCAAAATGATAAAGAACTTTGACACCATTAATGCGTTGTTGGTAAAAGATTATCTAACTGAACAACTAAGCAAAATGGATTATCTCGCCACAAATCTCAGTTATAAGCCCTGTGCATTTTATTGCAGTTTAATTGGTACGTACTTTACAATTGTTATCATTTCCAGAAAATGTATAGTACGGCCGGGAGGTGGAATTACGTAATACGAGTTCTGTGTTCTGTGTGTGCGGAAGAGTGCATGGGTGGGTGTTTGTAAGACGTAGTCGTATACCTCTTTTGCTCCAGTAAACTTCAAAGAGATGGTAGACAGACAATGACAGGATAGTAATATGTACGCGTCTATATACTACGCTGGACCGTGAAAACTACGCGACATAGTTAGCATTCCAAGCGGAGGCCTGCGGGGATCGCCCATCTGTTACAGAGATCCCACAATCCCTATGCATCTTCCACATACATACACACACACATACACAAACATACATACAAAGACACACACACACACACTCACACATATACACATATGTATTCCCACACATACACATGGTGTCACATACACACGTTACACACGTAAACATGGGTTGTACACGTGCACGAGCAGCGGGAGAATGGAAATGTGCCACGCCCACTTTTTTGCCGTACGTGCTGTCCGCAGGCGAGGCTGCCCTGGTCTGAGTTGGTATACGCCCGAACTTTACGTTAGACCATGGACCCTACCACGATTACACCATGGAGCTTGTTTGGTAGCTCCATGGATATAATCATGTAGCTAGTTTATTGGATGGATTGTACAGGCATGACTTCCATCCCATCATGTTCTGTGCCTCTCGAAAACCCATGACGTACAGGTGCGGTTAAAAACACTCTGTCCTAATAGTGATGCAATAAGGGATTGTTTCAAAGACCTAACGTTGTCCAATGAAGTCACATTGCTGTGCATGCACCCACGCCTGCGATACCAAGTGCCGTTTCGTTCGCCCGCGCATATCAATCCTACATCCTGTCAAATATGTTATCTCAAATATGCATTCAGTGTTATTAGGCGGCAGTCATCACCACATCAAAGGGCGACACCACGTGGAATGTTCCATCTTGGTTTCAATGAGAGGGACAGCTGGGGGACTTTAATTCATGCTCCCTCCATCTCCCTCTACCTCCCAGTCTTACACCTCCGTTCATTTATCAGTCCTGGGTCCCGTATTATAACGAGTTACGATTAATCTGAATCAATCCCTCATCTCTAGTATGTAATAGAGTTCCGATTGACACCAATCGCAAGTCAAGTTGCAACCAATCACAACTCGTAATAAGACAGTGACCTAGGCAAACGCCATTCTGATTGCATTAGACTAGGTATAAACTGTCGTTTAAGGTTTGGTTTTATTTTGCCACCACATACGCACATGGACCAGAATACAACGAGAATCATGACATTGTGAAAATGGTTTTATCTAAAATAGACGTTTTCTAGTCAAACTTCTGCCCAACTATACGAAAGCTGATTACAAACTCGGGATGTGTTGTTGAGTATAAGCATAGTAGTACAAAATATATGATTAACTTTTTAGTTAACATTCGAAATAGTATAGTTTGTAGTATCAACTTTCTGTAGTATACTGCAACTGTAATAAAAAGTGTGAACAGTTCACGCAAGTTCGTTGAATTTATGGTGCTTTAATAGGTTCTACGGATTTATATAACTTTCCTCTTTTTTTTTGTCCTTAAACAATTGGGTTACTGGCTGGAACCAGCTTTACAGCCTTACTCTGAACCACATACCATGAGATTGTCCCTTTTCTAACCTCTTCTAAATCCCTCTTTAGTGCAACAGTGGTAGAAGGGGTAAACTTATTATAGCTCTATAATAAAAGTGCTAGTAGCGTAGTAGTAGTAGTAGTTGCTGTAGTTGTTGTAGTATTAATAGTAGAAGAAGTAGTAATAGTAGTAATAGCAGTAGTAGAAAATACAGTAGTAGTAGTAGTAGTAGTAGTAGTAGTAGTAGTAGTAGTAGTAGTAGTAGAAGTAGTAGAAGTAGTAGTGGAAGAAGTGGTAGTAGTAGTAGTAGTAGTAGTAGTAGTAGTAGTAGTAGTAGTAGTAGTAGTAGTAGTAGTAGAAGAAGAAGTAGTGGTAGTAGTAGTAGTAGTAGTAGTAAAAGAAGAAATGGTAGTAGTAGTAGTAGTAATAGTAGTAGTAGTAGTAATAGTAGTAGTAGTAGTAGTAGTAGTAGTAGTAGTAGTAGTAGTAGTAGTAATAGTAGTAGTAGTAGCAGTAGTAGTAGTAGTAGTAGTAGTAGTAGTAGTAGTAGTAGTAGTAGTAGTAGTAGTAGTACTAGTAGTAGAAGTTGCTGTTGTTGCTGTTGTTGTAGTAGTAGCAATACTCTTTTTGGAGATTATAATATCATAGTTCACAGTACTGGTTACAGATTATCATACTAATGCAACAGACGTTGAAGGAGAACGATATGCTATAACTCATGGTAAAAGCTGCGAGTTTAACACCATGATAGTCCGAGTTACACCCCTTCCCCGATCCCCTCCCTTTTTCTAGTCTCTGATCTAATCATGCGAATCTGTGCACATTCCGATGATCCTTCCGGTGCAAGATGTCCTTTTCTTCTTTTCTTCGGAATCTCTCTTCCATTGAAAGATGGCTGCCAAGCCGCCCAGGTACCAGACCAGCCGTCTTATACGCCCGACAGAGCCCCCGTGATAATGCGGCTTCACGGACCCCAGTTATAGCCTAGATAATAGGAAACCACAATGGGCTGTTCCTGTTTGTTTCCTCTGTACTGTGCGAGGGCCCAAAATTCAATCTTAGTAGAAATTTGAAAAAAGACGCCTTGTCAGTCATCATATGGTTCGTGTTATAGGGTGTATGTGTGTGTGTGTGTGGGGGGGGGGGGGGGTGCGTGGATGTGCGTGTGGGGTGGGGGGGGGGGCTTGAAGAGCTCGCCCCTGATTTCCCGAAGACGATACTTTGTAACACGTTAAGGGATGGGGGGGGGGGGGCCCGGGGGGGGGGGGGCACTATGATGACCGCCCCAACCGCTCCTGGGGAGTCTTGATAATTCGAACTTGGTGTGATAAAATCAACTCACTAGCACAATGGAGGAACATACATGAAAGCTGCCCCATACTCAAATGACGTGGGTTATTCCTAATACCAGAGAATATTGAAAACTATTGATTCACAATAAGGATGCACAGTACAAGACCCCTGCGTCTTTGAGACATAAAATGAAAGAAAGAAGCCGGGGGTGGGGCGTGGGGTGGACGTGGGTGTGGGAAGACCTTGATGAGGTGCCAAGGTGGGCGTACAGACATTTCTTTTCCAACTCTTTAAGCTCCTCGGTATTTCTAGGTTCCAGATTTGACAAGCAATTGTGCGATATTAAGGTTTATGTTGTCCTTCCACGAATAGATACAATATGTAAACACTTTCACTGTATTCGTTTGCATTGATTGCATTTGTATTTGTGCATTTGTATTTGTAGTTTTCTTCATCGGATAATAAGACATCAAAGTTCAAAAGAGCAACAAACTGCACATGAAGTGAAAGCGTGAGATGTGCACCAAAATCAATAAGTGAAAGTTGCCGCTAGGGGGCGCATGTACCTTTATGTTAGTAGCGTGCACATTTTCTTTCATCATTGTCTACAAAACAAACTTTTTACATTTTTCCAAGATTAATACATTTTTTAAAAAATGACAAAAAGAGATTGATGTATTTACATTAGCATTATGTTGACCAATCCTAGCGTTGACAAAGGTTTTCTATTTCTGGGAAAATGTTATAGAGGCTGAGTGATATCGAATCAAGATAAAACATTGTGGATGCCTTACCGCTTATTTATGATTATAAATCTTCTAAAAACTTACATAATAATATTTGCATAATCAGATTTTTGTTTAAAGCGTATAGTGTCATTACTTGAGCAGTCGTGTAGGGAGCCTAGAATCAATCACATTTCTCTCAAAATTGTGTCTTTTTTTTAAAGCACTTTCACGGTTGCAGCGACTTGCTGAAGGGTTTGTCATCCCTCATTGCCAACAAATAAATGCTAGGACAACCAGAGCCGCCACGCCCACTCGTTCTAACGTCCCGACGTAAAGGGGGCGCCGGTCTACAGCCCGTGACCTTGAGGAAAGATTTTAAAGGTCATATTGGTCCATGATCCCCACTTCCGTAAAATGTAATGAACGTTCAAAAGACTCCATTTTTATGTGTGTGTGTATGTGCGTGTGTGTGTGTGTGTGTGCGTCTGTGTGTGTGAGTGTGTGTGTGTGTATTTGTGTGTGTGAGTGTGTATATGTGTGTGTGTGTGTCTGTCTGTGAATGTGTGTGTGTCTGTGAGTGTGTGTGTGTGTGTGAGTGTGTGTGTGTGTGTGCCTGTGTGTGTGTGTGTGTGTGTGTGTGTGTGTGTGTGTCGACGTAGCTTCTACGCACTATATTAATACACACATATCCCACATGTCAACATTTGAAATTAAGAAGTAGATCGAACATATGGGAGCTCTTTCATCAAATCGCATCCCACGCCAAATTGATACTAATAAAATATATACCTCCAACTTTGGTGGTGTCGTTGACCTTCACTGATTGAGTCTTTTTTTCTGTAGGTGTCGGTTTATCCTGTGGGACAAGACCAAAGACTAGTGGGACCTGAAGGCGATGTTGATTATCAAGAGAATGTAAGCATAAACTTTTTGATATCGAGCGTAATCAGTTTCAGAACCTGGGTCGGTTGGAAAGAACATACAGGAGGGAAGGAGGGCGTGGTGGCCGTGGGGAAAACTAGAAAGAAAGAGAGAGTGAGTGCTGAGAAACAGGGAGATATAAAGAGAGAGGGAGAGAGAGGAAAAAGAAAAGATAGAAAACGAGCGAGTAAAATATCATGTATTATAATATTAGTCATGGTCGTGTTCAATGAAAAATAACTCTACTGTATTTGAAATGTGTTTGACGAAGCTTGCAACCTAGCAAGCGAAAGCTTACCAAAAAAAAAACAGGTTAATTTTCGTGATTGTGAAAAAAGAACATTTTCTCATGACTACACACCAATGAGATGAACCTCTTCAGTGATTTAATGTATTACACAGTATAATAATGCCGTAAGTATTTTGATGGATACCAAAGATTGAGTATAAATTACAAAAATAGTGTATTTGTTGGTAGCATCATTGGAAATTTTACTCAATATCAATTTTGAATCACACGTTTTCCTTTCCAAATTCATGAACATGACCAAAGGCCTCTTCACCCTACCATTATGAAAAGACTTTTTGAAAAGACTTTTTGTAAAGCTTTTATCCTGTGTCGATTGACGTTATTCATTGTAAGTTAAATCCCTCCGTCAACTTGTTCAAATTGAATAATTCTCATGGAATTTTGTAAGTCACGGTCATTTATCATTACGACAACGAGAATCTAAGCTTTGTAAACACAATATGATTGGATTTCGTTTCTTTTCAGTGCAATCAACCGAAGACCGCACTATACAAAATAGCTTACACAGCGCATATCATACCCTGATAATTTATTTAAATCAGTCAACATTTAACCGTCTGATATCGTTGTACTTAACAGAAGTCAAGAAAATATTCATGTTCATTTGACTATTTCCTTTTTATTCCTATTTTTGCAGAATGGACCATTTTCGTTGTGTATGAAATTTCTATGCACGTCGTTTAAACAAGACTACTACTACTATGTGTGAGTACACTACTAAAATAGCTCATTAGCATACTCCGTCAGATTTCTTAACATCTCAAATAATATGATATAAGAACGTATTTTGTTTGAATATTTTGTTCTTGTTCTTCACTGAGCGAGCACTGATGTAACTCCTTGATATCTCACACATAGCTCTTACTGATGAAAACAGCCATTATATCTTTTTTGTTGATACCCACATTAAAATGGTTATAGCATTGTACTTTGGTGTGGTACGCAGCAAAAAGCCTTATGTCCTCGGTTTGCTGATTTTGATTGATCTTGTCAGTACAGGAGCAATCATAGTCCCATGGCAATTACTACACAGTTTCTCGCCTATGGGAGAATTAAGATTTACAGAGGCTTTTCATGCGCTGATTATCAAAATGGCCGAAGATCCCTTTTCACTTTCACATGGCCATGATGCACAATCGCTCTTACAACTGGCGATTCCAATGGAAAGGATGAAGATCTCTGAATCACAAATCGTGCATGTGCCCTGAATGTAACACAACAGAGCCGTTATTACCACGAAGCTAAAAACAATAATTATCATAGCATATACAGTCAACTCTGAATGGCCTTGCATAGCATTTGAATACGAATGGACTTGATTGCAGAATGGAACATTATTAACATCATACCATAGAGCTATGCACCATGCACACTGGCTGATTATCATCACGGCACACTGTAAATCGTATCAGACAGAAAAAAAAGAAATGTTTTTGTTTGTTTTAGAATGTACTATGACCATATACCGTTATCATAACCTATGTGGAAACGAAAGCAGTAATCACTGATACATTCAGAGTATAAATCAACACATTGTTTCCGTCCGTTAGCCCCATTCCATATATGTACATGGAAGGAAAGAAAACCTTTCATACGATGTGTACATACGCGTGTATTATTATTATCACCATTATCACTGCGTTGATTCGCTTTATACCCGGGCATTCAATGGTAGTGCACCGAACAACTCGGCAACTCACCATAATGGAATGCTACAACCTTCACGTTTGAATAACTTCATTCGCAATGTATTGTGCTGGCCTCAGGCTTTTTATACGGCTCCCCTTTTAGTTTCTCCTTTTCAGTTTTTGCTAATCCCGTTGTGGGCAAACAGAACATATCTGATGTGTGCTTTACATTTTGTGTACGGATTGAACTGCTGAATTCGCATGGCTGACGTTTTATAAGCCCGTTCTATGTCATGTGAATGCGGTGTGTCTCCATTAGCGCGCGAAGATAAACAAGTGAAAATGATCATAAATGGATAAGTACATATGCAATTACCCCTGTAGTACTTATATGGATGCAGTGAAAGCTATATTCTGCACTCGTTGATTTGAAACACGAGTATGCGGTTGGGATTATGCGTGATTTCATTCTAGGTAACCATATGTCAGCATTAAGAGTTAGATACTGCTTCTGAAATGAGATGGAATTTATTACCATTGCTTTAAATATCTACCCTGTGTGTGTGTATATGTGTATGTGTGTGTGTGTGTGTGTGTGTGTGTGTGTATGTGTGTGTGTGTCTCTCTCTCTCTCTCGCTCCCCCTCTCTCTCTCTCTCTCTCTCTCTCTTTCTCCTCTCCCCTTCCCTGTATCGTCTCATTTACTGCTACCTTCCATCCCCTCTCACCTTCCCTTTCTCCTCCCCTTTCCTTCTCCCCTCCCTACCATCCCCTCTCCCCTACATCCCCTCTCCCCTCCCTTCCTTCCCCTACCTTTCATCGACTCAAATGAGGCCAATGACCCTAAACTAAATAATAGCGGCCTGCCTTCATAAATCTTGCCTCCTTTACGCCATTTGACCCTAGCTGTAATATAGTTACCAACAAATATGACTAAAAATAGCCCCGCGGCCAATTTCATGTTTTCTGCTGCCCTGGATCATAAGCGCGAGCAAAAAAGAAAGCATCTGAAAATTTCCTGGCCGTCTGCCTGCATTCCGTGCATGCATTGTAATATTCTCGAGTCGACTGGAAGCCTCAGATTAAATGGAGGTTTGCTGGAGAAACGACTTTGCTGATATCGAGTTGACCGCTTAGGGGATGCTACTTCTGTTACTACTAATACTACTACTACTACTACTACTACTACTACTACTACTACTACTACTACTACTACTACTACTACTGCTACTACTACTACTACTACTACTACTACTACTACTACTACTAATACTGCTACTACTAATAATAATGATAATAATAATGATAATAATAATAATCATGTTACTACTCTTACTTCAACTACTACTGCTTCTACTTTTATTAGGTATAATGCTCCTGATTATAAAAGAGCAATCATGGTGATAATATTACCTATTATGATAATGATGATGACAATAATAGCGATTTAACAACAGAGATAAATTGAATATTTCTACTTCAATGTATGGTTTGCCAACTACTCTACTCTGCTAAAACGGTTTATTGTATACTATTCCACCCTAGATGTTGCACATATTAAAACACATCCATATGGACATCAGAATCACTATATTTAGCTACTGTCATGACTATTGTTTTCCGTTTGTTTCATCTTTGATAATCATAATCATCCAGCCGGTGAGTATAGCGGAGATCGATATCAATCAAATCGATAGGTCTGGAATGTGGAGAATGCGGAGACGTGTTGAATACAAGCCCAGCTCGTGATGAAAATAAACGCGGAGTTTCACACAGTTTAATGTTCCTATAAAGGACTAACCGATGAACTTCGACCATGCTACTCTATAGCGAATTTTATCTAGCTGTCTGAATGTGGGGCTGGTTGTGGAAATGTCTACAAAATTCAAGTTTGACTGTAATCGTTTCATCTGACAAAACGAATACCTGCCTAGTATGGATTATGCAGATGCGGAGGCGAACTATAACCAAACCATACCAAACAAGTTACTATCTTTTTTTATTTTTCTCAATACTGAATTGGAGCACAGAGAATCAGTTTATTACATTAAAATCATCAGCCAGACTCGTATGTATAGATTATACAATCGGAGTTTTTAGAAGCTATAATAGGATGACATAAGCAGTAGTTAAACAAGAGTAGTTTGGTGATCGTAATCAGTAATTGCTGTTTCATCATCCAGCCCGGATTTATGGATATCTATGAAAGGCAACCGTACCAGAATGAACTACAGAGGGCGACATTGTATAAAATTGAGAGTGCGAGCGTTAGCTTACAGTAGACACTTTCTGATTATGCATGAGAAGCATTCGTCATTGATGAAGTATTTCATAGAGATATGCTAGGTAGCCACGGAAGCAAATATTTGATGTTATTCAACTTTAAATAAACACGAGTTGACATAAAAACGATTTCCCCCTCAGTTTGATGGATACAGAACTTCCTGTACATATGTTTTATATTTTTATTACATGTACCGGCAGAGTAGTTTTAGCCTATTCTTCTCCCTGTATGTGCGGGTGAGAATGGCGTGGGAGAGGGTGGGGGCGGGGGGAAAATTCCTATTAATCATTGTGGTTACCTCACTGTGAAACAAACAGAAGACAATCTAACTGTAGCGCCTTAGTGGGTACCATGGCAATAAACCCACTGCTCTTGAAATATTTATGCAGCATGATTATGGTCAATTGAGTATGCTTGATGTGTTCAAAGCAAACGTCACTATGGTCACGTGACAGTTAGAAAGAAGAGGGTCCCGCAAGCATGTAAAATAGGGGGTGGGGCTTTATTTTCCATGAAAAATGGGCCGTGGTGGGGGCAGGCATTGAAATATTGAAGAGGACACTTATAATCTACTTTCCATAGAAAACAGAGCTATGAGTGTCGTGTTACGAGTGTGTGTGTGTGTGTGGGGGGGGGGGGGGGTGAGATTTGACAAACCGATTTCATTCTTCTTCCTTTTTGTTACTTTGGAATAATTTTCATATCATTGACCATGTCATTTTGAATGATTTGTATGTCATTGAGTATGTAATTTTGTTTTCAAAATTGTTGATAATTGTATTTAATTTCCAATGTATACTTCAAGTGAAGTCTGTGATTTATGTAAGAGTTGTGTTTGAATGAAATAAATATAAAAATTCCTGAAAAAAAGGTGTGTGTGTGTGTGTGTGTGTGTGTGTGGTAGGGGAGGAATCTAGTTCTCCACATAATGTGAACATCTGTGAAAGTCAGAGGGAATGGAGTTATGGTTTAGAATTAGTGTACGTGTTCATGGTGTTTGGTCAATTTGTAGGATATTAGTCGTGGCATAGATTGTCTCCCAGTGAAATGAATCAGTGTGACATTTCAGCATGACCATTCTTGTAGCATACCCATGGTTATGACAGCCTGACTTTACGCAGTAGACCAAACTGTAATAATCTCGCGAACAATAGAAATAGGTGAACTTTCTAACCTTACCTGTGAAAGCGGAAAAGCTAGGCTTAAATCTAACCACTAGACCACACAAAACGCATTATAATTGTTCTCATGAATATAAATGACTGCCCAGCCACTATGACGAAATCACCTATAGTATTGGAAAACCATTGTCAAGCAGTTTGCCTTTATCGCGGTAGAATCACGAGTTACTGAGTGGAGGGTGGGTAACTGAATGATAAATCCGTCAGGAATTCACTTTTTTTTGTTTTGCTTACCGCTGTCAAATTAATAAATACATTGAATTGGAATACAGAGAATATTTGACCCATTTGATGACAATTCTTTCTCAATTGTCGAATGATCTAGAAAAAAAGTTTAACCATTCGTAAGCAATTTACTGGCCGGGAATTTACTATACACATGGCTGTGTAGAATTGAGATTAACGCTGTCTCTCAAGTCACCTCTCTCTTTTTTCTCTCTCTCTCTCTCTCTCTCTCTCTCTCTCTCTCTCTCTCTCTCTCTCTCCTTCTCTCTCTCTCTCCCTCTCCCTCACTCTCTCTCCCTCTCTCTCCCCCCTCTCTCTATGTATATGTGTGTTTGTATGTCATGTCTGGTTTTTTTCTTTCTCTGTCTTTATGTCCCTACTATCTCCACACTCCCTTCTCTCTCCCCTACCCGCATTATGTCATTAATGCTAGATTAGTCAAATGAGAACGAAGCATAATGCAACGTTGCTTCGGCACGTACAACACGGAAGCATTCATTTTGGACCACCGATGCCTCCATTCCTTTGGATTGCCAAACTTGTGCCTCATGGTGATTTTTGCTTTCCGTTATTGATGCTCAGAGCACTTTTCAACTCAACGAACTTTACTAAACAACAACTACAAACTCCATTCAGATGGCTTCAAAGAAGAATTGGTTGACTAGTGAAGCATGTAAAGGATTTATAACCACAAAGTTGAGGATATAATACAAGAAGTTCCACAATGAAGTAGTATATAATACAGCCTGCGAAGTAGAATGCATACTTTGCCATGCCATGAGAAGTATGGGTTGTGATTTATAACTGTTGACAAATAATGTAATAATAAGATAAGCGTTATCTATCTCCAACGCAAATACGTCACTACTGGGAATATCACCTCTCTTCGATGGGAAACTGACGCTCCAATGAATGAATTAAAAAAGAGCTGAGTTAGTAATAGGGATGTGGAAAGGATGACACGGAGAAAGAAGAAGGGAAAAGGAGCAAAATGGACAAACATGAAATATAAATAGAAGAAAACATGTACTAAGAAAGAGAGAAGAAAGACGAAATATGTCATTAGAAGAAGACGTACGAGAATAAATATTCTACATGTACTATGAAGATGAAGAAAAGAAGTAGAAGATCATGATAATAATGACAATGATGATGGTGATGTTGGAAATGACAATCACAATGACAGGCATCTTTCTAAATACTTCTCAATCTTGACATTTTTGTGGGGGAAAAGGAAAATCAGTATTCCGATTGTTCACGACTGGAAACCATGGTTTCCGTGTTCCCTTCATACTGCGGAGAGCAAGTTAATAATGAATATAATCCCTTAAACCTACCCCGCAATTCACCAGAACGAACGAATATAATGACGATCGAGGGAGTGGAGGAAATATATGTAAAAAGACAATTAATTCCCTCACAACGGGGCGATAACATCAATCATTACATGCCATTGCCACCCCCTCTCGTACTTTGTATTCGGCGCACCCTCCGAACATTCATAAAGCTTACCAGGTCTGGTCACGTGATGATTGTGGTAAAGAGACCGAACGCCCACAATTCGGCTGTGTAAATTTTCCCGTAATGTCAAGCTTTTTATATGGTTTCCACGCAAATAATATAATATATTTTTTTGGAACACAATGCATTGACATTCCTTTGTTGCTATGTACATACATGTAATTTCTATTTCATAATACATGTCGTGTATTTTCATACAGTCTGCCAGATTGAAAAGAAGTAGTCTGATGTCAAGGGGAAGACGGTTGTTTTCTCCGACTTTCTTAAACATTTGGAACTGATGAACACGGTAATTTAATATCAAAACGTCAAAGCATGCCCCCTAGTAGAAGAGTGTTTAACCACTGAAGGGGCTACCCCGGGCAAATAATACTAATAATTAAAAGCAATAAACTCCACACTCTGAAAAATTGGAAGGTTAAACTACCTATATTAAAGTATTATACTTCTCTCTATTGCATCTTTCATGGGAAACGTCTCCACCAGATGCGCAAACGTATTTAATATTTTGTTTATATATATAAATGCCCCATGCGGTGCGATTATTTCCATCTATCTAAGAAGCTTGACGATATATTCTGTTCTCGGGCACCATGCATGATGTATACCCCAATGTGAGAGGACAGTTCAACTTTCTTACAAAGGCCTCCGTCGCGATCAGTTTGCGTCCTTCATTTCTCTTTTGGTATGTTAATGTGATGGAATGTTCATATGGGGAATTCCACCAGGTAATACATGTATCCTCCTCCTCTTTCTTATACATGTACCACAAAGAACACTTTCTTTTTGTTGAAGTTTTTATTAAGAGAAAGTAAAACATTTAAAATTATTTAAAAGCATTAAAGAATCTTAAAGCTTAGGAGGTAGTCTAGATATTTCAAAATATACCGTGAGAAACAATGGAATTGTATATGTCGATTATTAATCACATGAACATCACAATATAACACTAACATCAGTACCACTAAAGTCCTTTAAAACAAAACAAAAAAGTAATTCCTCGGTCTGCATTGAAGGCTACCTATTACTCAAATTCATTGGACCTTATCCCACCTGGTGTGTAAATATATGAACATAAATCAGGTCTGCCGCGGTTTATTTACTTGCCGGAAGTGGTAACATCAAAAGAAACTCATTGTTCCATACATCCAGATATTAAACACGTCAAAGAATGCATGGGTATTACCACAAGAGGGCGGATTTCACTTTCAAGAACCGTCAATGGGTTGGATCACGGATGTCATGACTAGAAACTTCCATTTTGAAACTTCATATGGACATCGATTTAATATGACGGATATTCTTGATTTGGCAAAAAAAAAAAATAAAACATGATCAAGAATCTAAATTCATGTACTAGCAACACTTTACTTGTTCCTCCTCCCCCAAAAAAATATTTGGGCATTTCCTTTTTGTTGTACTCTGCAAAGTGAACTAGGTATTCTGCCAGGCAACAGTGGAAAAATACTTCCAACTTTGCATTCGTCTTTTGAAATACTCGTTATGGACTTGGCTCCAATTCTATCCACGGGCACGATAAATGGACGTGTGTGTTGGAGTTTCTCTTATATTTTATGATGTTTGGGTGCAACTGCAGTGCGTAATTTTAAAGGTCCTCCTCAGTCAGTAGGAACTAGAGACAAGAGTCCTCTCTTTCAACTGGAGACTTTCGAAATCCTATCAGTAGTAAGAACTTCTTCTGTCAGGTTATTCTACTTAGGATACAGCGTTCTTGTATTCATAATTACCGGTACGCTGTCCTTCCACCGTAATGCATGAAAACCCCTCAAATAAAGTTCCACGACTCAAGTTCGAGGAGTAATATATCACTCGCTTGTCGCTTATTGTCGTATGTGACTGGGATATCATTAAAAAGCTTGATTACTCCTCTTCAGATTGGTGTGCCATTTGCTATGATTATGCAATCATGGAATGTGCAGTATTCCCAAATACTAGGCAAATTCACAAAATGAAATGTTGCAAAATGCATGTTTTCAATAAAGGCTCCATTTCTTTTGAAGATGCAATGTGTTCTGAACAGTCAATGTGACAATAAACGTTCACGCTTCGCCACATCAACAGAACACCAAACTCATTTCATGTGCAAAACAAAAGGAAAACACAGAATTTTGCAACATTTCATTTTTGACCTTGCTGCATATTCATTAGGTTTGCGCATTCTACGATTGCATAAGCATTTCAAACAACACATCACTGTAAAATAAAGTCAAGCTGTCTTATGATACCACATTTATGTAAGATAATGAAGCAACTAAAGATATGTCGCCCCTTAAACCAGGGTTGCAGAACTTTTCTTTAACAGATACATGTATTAATGATCTGCCTCCTTATTATATCACCTGTGATGCATCCTAGGAAACACATGATCATTGCATACAGTCGATCCTCACATCATCAGCAACATCATCAACATTAGTTTAAAACTTCCCATTTCTCATTTTCCTCAAACGCTCCTCTGCATTCTTCAAATAATCCAATAAACTCATTCTCTACTCCTTTACCTTTGCACCCATGATGCAACAAAGACACAAATCTATCACTATGCAATAGTGTGCATCGTCTCAAAGTCTCCATCACATTACCACCACTAGCATCCAATCCATCCAATATAAACGACTGCTCATTTTCAGGAATTATAAATATTTGTAAATAATATTTAATCGGATTGTTTTGTAGAATGGGAGCCATTTGGACGTCGCCAGATGGTAAAGCGCACTTCACAGGACTTTGTGTTCTTCACAGCGGGGACAAGAAAGAAATATGCGATACTGGACCCTTACTTAGATATATCTTCATGATGATAGCAAATACAGACTGCCCTCTTAGAACAGAAGCTTTGACAGACATAATAGACTTTTTATGTCATGTCTACATATTCTCTAAAAAAAGTCAAGAAACTAAAACTATCCTTCATCATCAGGGGCTTGTGTTCGTGTTTTGGCTAAAATCAAATAGCTCAGAACTATTTTCCATTGTGTTGGCCCTTCTGAGACAAACAAATAAGGCAATGCAAAAAACGGCAGGGCAATAATACATCAAGACAGTAAATAAAGGGACCGTATTCATGGTTCCCTTCAATGGAATGATATACTACATCTGCTTCTCCACTGAGAATTGCCGACAAAGGTAACTTCCTTAGTCTATTTATACTTGCACTTTTATGCTCAACCTTCATAACATGTCACCATCTTCAAAAAATAAAGACTGTGACAAGACAGCCAAAAGCAAGTACTGACCCCTGTGCAGTTAAGAACTAATAACGGCCTTTGTGTATGAAGTATAAATAGTGCACCAACGTTTAAAGATTGCTCTGCAATATAACAATATGATGTAATTCTTTTGAAGGCCACATCATTATTGGTACATAACTTTTCTGAAATAGCTATGGACAGAACAAATTGGCAGCACTTCTTAAGCTCATAATGCTCACAGAGCATTATGGAGCATTTTCAGGGGCTTGAAAATCCCTGATATCTTACAAAGTTTAAATACAAGCTGTCAGATATCTTTTTTTTTTTTTTTTGAGGGGGGGGGATTCTCAAGAGAAATAACAATGAAAGAATTGACTTCCACATGGGCAGCTCTGTTGGGCTTCAAATCACATAATCTATGATGCAATGTTATGTTGTCTAGTCCTTTGAAAGAGCAAATGTCTGATACCACATGTACCATGAGGATTTTACATGCCATTTTGAAAACGTGATCAGTTCTAACCTGGTGTGCTAAGCATGAATAATCACAGGCTTTTGAATGATTGGCACAGCACACTCAAACCATTTTTACAAGAGTTATGGGCAGTAAATAAAAGTCTACAATAAAATATTCGAATGGTTCGGTGTAATGAAGCTTGTGGCAGGAGGGAATCGTAAAGTGTGATAGCATTATCACATGACTGTTTAATTTGTCCACCCAAAATGGATTAAATCAATGTGTTTCAAACAGGAAGCAATTATATGAGGAGTACCATCCGTCAAAGTGAGAAGAATATAGGAGTCCGTCGAGAGGGTATTGTGAGATAATTGGACAACTAGTTTGGAATTGATGAATAGACACTATTCACTTGAAAATGTTCCCGTCATATACTTTTTTGCCGTCAAAGTCTCCTTCCCAAGAAAAGTACTTTTTGACAATCTCCTTGGTTTTGGGGTCCTCGGAATCCAGCTTGGTCCACTTGTACGAGTCGTAGTCTACTTGCCAGTCCTCACATTTCTGTAATCAAAAGGAGAAAAAAAATTGCACAAACTGAATTATTTGCAGTTCATGCAACATCCACTAAAGAACAAATAGAATCAAGGAGTGTAAACCTATGAATTGCAGTTCATGTATTGACTTGATGCTAGATGTGAGGGAGAGAAAAAAGGAGAGTCTACTGGGATTGTAATAAATGTAGTCAAACTCTGCCATGACCATGGGCCCCATTCC